>PVLC010000651.1:0-36210 GCA_004027655.1 Graphiurus murinus | reverse complement strand
AAATCATTTTAAAAAACAAGGAGAGGATAAGAACTCAGAATAGAAACATCAGGAAATGAAACACAGGAAAGAGGACTAGAAAGGAGAAAATAGATTCAGTAATGTGTTACTTTTGAACTTTGCTTCACTGGGTCGGGATATTTATTTTGCTATAAATAATTATTATGTAACATACATTGGAATTAAACACTTTCTTTCCTGTGGATAAAGAATTTTATAATAGAGATAAAGATTAGCCATAATGTAGTCATTTTAATTTTTTGAAAGATGAACATTCATTCATTAGAAGAAATATACAAGGAAGGCATTCATTCTGCACTAAGCTGTGAAATGACTCTTTAGTGAAAATCTATAAATTTCTTCTGCTGTAAATTTTTAATATCTTTTTTTCTTTGTGTGCTTCTCCTTTCTTCTCTTGAGTTATTAAACATATTAAATAGCATAAAATTAAGCTTTATGCTACCCCTAAGTAATGGCAAATCAGCTCCATGATTGATTTTGATAATCCACAAAAGTTGAGATTTGAAATATTTTATTCATGTGCTAAAAATTAGCTGGACTAAAGCTATATACATAAAAGTGTCCAGAAATTCAAAGCAGCAGTCGTATCTGGCCTTGGGGAGAATCCAAAGAAAATTGCATTATTAGAGGTTCCTCCATCGAAACCTCCATTTCTAAGCCCCAAAGCACAAAAACTGGCCTCATGACTTATCAATAACTTCCTTCTAAGCAATTTACTTCCTTGTTCTTTATCCCATAAGCTATTTACAGATAATACTTTGGTGAAGTCAATATCTGATGACCTTCTGCTCCTCAGGGAAGACAAGTGTTAGTTCATCACAGTATACTAAAGCTAAATTTGCACAGCCAATAGCATCACTCAGAGTTTCTCCTGGACTTTTGAAATTCACTGGTACCTGACTTCCATTATAATTAACCTGCAAAATGGAAGGAGTTACAGAAAGGCTGTTCATGCTAGAATTTCCAACAGAACAAAAAGCATAAGATATGAGTGGAGAGAATGATTTTGTGGCAGTTTACCTGGCAGAATTGTCTTAGTCTCTGACACTCACTGTATGATCCCAAGTGACAGCGCTTGTGTGAAGAATGAAGATACCTAGTCCAGGAAACCAAAGAGATGTGTCTCTGAGAGGATAATGCCAGTCTTGGTCCTGTGGGACAGAGTGATCTGATCTGCAGTTTTCTAACAGGGTTAGTAGAGATTACTGCAGTCCCCAAAGGAATCCATCCATACTTTCTGATATCTGAGAAACCATTGAAATGCTTTTCACCCAACACAAATGTAAGAATTATTTTGGAATGATCCTTCAAGAAGGCGAAAAATAAAATATTCTTGGAGAGTTATTTTAAGGAAAGTATAATGATCAAAATCACTTCAATCACTGCCACCTCCAGTTAAAGAGCATAACCTTACATTGTCTATTCCTATGCAAATGGGCATATCTTATGAATATAGATAACTCCCTCAATATTACAAAAGAGACTATTGCAGATATTTGTGAAAATGGTAATGATTTAAAAATACATCAAAGTTCTATATAGACAAAGCAGTAAATAGATTCTGTTCTATGATAGGGAAATCATCATAGTGTGTTTCACTAAGAAATAATGTTATAATTGATAAAAAATATTGTGGTTTCAAACAAGGAACTTTTTTCATATATTTGACTAATGTTGGCACACCTGGCATATTTTAAAATCTCTCTGGCTATATAGAACCTTTATTTAAAACTCCCTGAATGGAATATATACTAAAAATCTATCAATTTGTAAATAAAAGAGTCAGTGTTGGCTCTGTGGGATTCAAATATGTGAGGGTGGTTGTATGGGATGCAGAGGATGAAGACAATGTACTCCAAAATCCTTGGGGCTTGACTTCTGCCCCATAAAGCTTCAGAGGTCAAGGGGTGTGATCATATCCCCTGCGGTCCCCAAGGTGGGAATATCTATTCCAGTGGGCCCTTAACATTTTCTCTAGTTGTAAGATCTGGACTCCCTCAGAAATGTCTGTCTTATTCCTGTCCCATCTCTGTATTTTGGAAGCACATTACTTGTTTGATTTTATTGTCTCATAGCCAGAAAGCAATTTGCCTCAATGGGAACCCCATTTTGAGTCTCACCTTTATATGATTAAATGATATGTAGAGGAGACTCTGACAATGATGTTACCGATCCTGAAATTAGGTAAGGAATGTTTTAATTGGGACAGGATGAATATATTTTGTATTTGAGAGGAAAATGAATTTCTGGAGGTCAAAGGCCAAATGCTGTAGTCTGAATGCTGTGTTCCTTCAGAATTCATATGTTAAAATCTGTTCTCTAATTTAGTGGCATTTGGAGTTGGAGACTTTGAGAGTAGGTTACACCTAAGGATGAAGGATGTAGCACTCATGATTGGATTAAGGTCCTTCTAAAAAAGGCTCCAGAGAGGTTCAATGATGCTTCTATGTTGTGGGGACAAAGCAAGATGACAATCAACTATCTCTAAAGGAGAAACTGGTTCACATCAGATACTAAATCTCTTGGCACCTTGACCTTTGACTTCTCAGCCTCCTTAACTGTGAAAAAATAATTTTCAGTAGTCTGTATGCTACTTAAGATGTAATGTGTTGTTGTAGTTTCCCAAATGGATGAAGATAGGAGAGAAATGACTCAGAATAAAATGTTTAATGCACACACTGTTTTATATTTATAATATTATGATATTTTTCTTCATTCATAAAAATAAGCTGGAATGAAGCTTTATTAACCTTAATATGAAAAATGTAGGAAGTAAGTAACTTAAATTCTGAGGTGTTATAATTATAGTTTTTCTTGTACACCAATAGAATTAATTGTATAAAATACTTTCACTTTTTTCAAAAATAATTATACTTGTTTTTAAAAACTAAACATTATTTTAATAAACTTTCTAGTTATTTATCCACAGATAATCTTTAATATAAAGAATAATTACTGTAGCTGGGCACATTGGTACACTCCTGTAATCATATTAGTTAGGAGGCAGAGATAGGAAGATTGTAGGTTTGAGACCAGCCCCAGCAACTTAGAGAGGCATTATTTATTTCAAAATAAGAGTAAAATGGGCTGCAGGTGTAAAAGTACCAAAAAAAAAAAAAGAAAGAAAGAAAGAAAGAAAGAAAGAAAGAAAAATAATATTTGTTGTTAATTATAGTTATGTATATGAGTCTAAACAGAAATAAGAAAACATGTATTTTCCAAATTTCCTATCAAGGCTTACTCTTGACCTCAAATTGTAGGCGATAAATCTATGCTCAATTGATTTAATTACAAGTTTTAGGTAAATCAACCATAGACATACAGACTAGCATATTTTCAAGAGAATTTAGTCCAAACACAGTTAAGCCACAAATATTATTTTCTCCAAATCATCACATGAATTCCTAACAAGCCACAGAAATACCCACCTCATTGTGAAACTATATTTTCCTTAGCAGTTCATGGAAAAGAATCTGACATTCTGGTCATGTGAAAAATGCTTATGGGAAGACACTGCTTATCTACTAATTACAAATTTAAGTATTGATTAGGGGCTATGAGCTGAAATGCTTCCAAGAGGCACTCTAGATTTTTTAATTCAATTTTAATGCAAGGCTATACAATCAGTATATATTTATAATAATTTCACATTAAATAAGTTTAGACAATTAACTTCTTTGTAACTTACTAGAGTAAAATTATATATATATATATATATATATATATATATTTTTTTTTTTTTTTTTTTTCCTTTTGTGGGGGTACTGGGGATTGAACCCAGGAGCATTCTACCTCTGAACTACACCCTCAGCCCTATTTTTTATTCTTTATTTTGAAACAGGGTCTCACTAAGTTGCGGAGAGCCTCACTAAGTAGCTGAGGCTGGCCGTGAACCAGGATCCTCTGGTCTCAGCTTCTCAAGTACTGGGATTACAAGGCTGTGCCACCACACTCGGCTTTGCAAGGTTTTTTACAAGCACTCTCTAGCAAATACAGGCATAGCCACTCTTAAATCTCCTGCTACACGTTTAATACAAATGTATTTTATTAGTTTTATCTTCCAATGGTTGTCATTGTTCTCGTTATGAAAAATCAAAAAGAAAGTGGACTTCATTTTATTCTGGGGCATATAAAAAAGCCTTGATCTTAAAGCTATCATCCTAAGAAGTTGTCAATAATCTGAAGAAATATTAATGTTATTGTATTTTAACTATCTTGAAGTAACAAAGTGATAAAGAAACACAATATAAGAGAACATGTAATAGAGTTGCTTTGATTATTTCAAACCATTTATTTTTAAAAGAAGCAATAGCATATTCCACATTTTGAAAAAAAAACTGAAATAAAAATCATTTTATTGGTAAACAGAGCCATGGAATAAAATAATGAGATGAGAAGAATTAAGTTACTATGAAAATTGGATAGTGATTTCAACAGTTTTCTTCTTCTATTTTGATAATTTCTGGAATACTCTGCTTCAAAAATTTTTAAAGAAGCAGAGAAAAAACACTAAATTCTAACTTTAAACATGTAATAAACAGGTCCATCATGATTCTCTTACAATAAAATTCAAATTCAAGGAGTCACATCAATGTCACATTAATGTTCAATGAAAATTTTAGCTTCTATAGATACTAATAAAATAAAATCTAGGATAAGCTGACACTGTTTATATCATAAAGGTTAGAAATTATAAGTAGAAAAAATCTGGTCAGTACAACATTAATACAATAAAAAATTAAAGACAATATTATCAAGATAAAAGATTTTGTGATAACAAGGATAAGAATTTTATTATAAAAGATGAAATACCAGAGAACACAAACAAATTTCCCAGAATAAAAATTGTAGCTAAACTAAAATTGTAGAAAGAAAAACAAAAATAAAAGGAAATGAAAAATAAGAAATAGCTTGAAAATTAGATGACTTGTCGATAAATGTCCAAAATCAGGAAATTGAAATTTCAGCAATTAAAACTGAAAGAGTTGAAATTTTTTTATAAAAAAAGAAATTTAAAAATCTGAAGAAATGAAAGAAACCATTTTTTTAGGGTTAAACATCCAATGAAGGATATGTCCATGAAATCAGACTCAATGAAGCATATTATTCCTTGGAGGAAGAACTAAATGAATGGAAATTATTGGGGATACTTGAAGTTAAAAGCAACCAACTTCACATGCAAACTCTTCTTTTATTCAAAAGAAGTCAGGCCAGGCCCGTTGCTTATGTTACAAGTAAGGAAAGTGTTCCTTTATTGTTTACATTATAAAGGGACATTACTGTGAAAAATTAGAACAAATCTAAGACAAGGAGAAAAGTGCTACACATTTTCTGAGCAAATGGGCCATATCAGATTAAGGGTCAAGAATAAGGACTTCAATAAAGTTTTGAAAATAACCTTTAAATCTCTTCATCAATTTAATCATGACTTCAATGTCAATACAATTATTTCCAATATCTTACTCTACACCAAATTAAACTATTTCAGCAAGTGTCAGGACACAATAAAGACACCCCCCCCCCAATAGTCACAGTAAAAATCTTTCACTCATCCAAAATAATGGAGCATAAAATTTGAGGCAGCATTTTGAGCATGTACTATGGAAGATAAGAAAAATAATCTCCAGGATTACAAAGAAGAAATACCACATTCTGAAAGATGTTTCTGTCCACACTGAAGCAAATAATAATATCTGGGAAAAGTATCTCTATGATAAAAATCTAATCAAATACCTAAAGTTTCAAGTTGTCTTGAGAAGATAAACGGACATTTGTTGGACTTTGGAAAGTAAAGAACAAAATAAGTGAATACATATAAGAAAGATATTACATGATAAAAACAAAACTCCATGCACAAAAGGAAACTTATTATGAGTGGATACATGGTTGAATTAATTTCAGTCAAAAATATTAAAAACAAATATTGGTTTAAAACTATGATATAAATATTGAAAACATGGTGTTATGGTGGCAAGAATACACACATGTTGCTGGTATAAGGATATAAGAAAGCAAAATAGTTATTTTAATGTTGGGGACAATGTCTGAATTTGATAATACTTAATATATTATATGTTATGTACATGTATATATTCCATAAATTAGGACTTCAACTTGAGTGCCTAGAAATAAACATAAATTATCATCTAAAATATTGGAAATAATTGCCACCCTATAGCCGTAAGTATGAAAATAGTGATTGGAAATTATTTTTTCTTTCTCAAAATAATTTGATTAATAAAAAAGTAACTAAAATTAAAGGAAATGAGTAAAGAACAGAAAAATAGAGGATTCATGATTAAGAGACTTTCAAGGGGAAGAATTGGATTTTTATTCTGAGATTGTGAAACAAATCTAAAAGTTTCAAATTGGAGGGTTGGAAAATATTAACCTTTTCCTGGCTTTTTCATTGTCACACTTGTTTTCATTACATTAAGAAGTTTATGATTTTATCTTTCTGATAAAGCATAGGAGTATATTTTTTATAACTACATTTCACAAAAAGGAAACAAATTTTTGCGTATAGAAAATTGATATAAACACAGTTGTACAGAGAATGGTTTTTAATGGCTTTGGTTTTAGGACTTATTTAGTCTCAAAAGTTACTAGTACTTGGAAGGCCAAGACTGGAAAATCAAGGCTTGAGATGAGTAGTATATGATAACTTAGTGGGACCCTGTTTTAAAATAAAAAATAGTACTGGGGATATAACTCAGAGATAGAATGCCCTGGGATTAATTCCTAGTACCACACACAAAAAAGTTATTATGTTTCTTAAGAGGTTTTATGTGCAATGTTTATTAATATTCACCATTTTTTAAATTGAGTCAGAGCAACTCTTTGACTCTTTATCCAAGAAAGCATTAAAAAATAACAATCATCATGTTAACATAAATAACATATTTTATAAATGACTATTTTTAACAAAATATAAAGTCATTAATGGGAAAAGTGGAGAATACACACACATACACACACACACGCACAACACATACACACACAGACACACACACACATATATTTTTTTCCAAATCTCTTTGATATTTGGCTTAATAGAAGGTGATTGGGTTCCTATACTTGTTTCTGCATTTAAACTGTTTCAATGAATTTGGTTTCATACATATACGAACTAAATCAGGAATATCATAGATGGATTTAGAAAAAGGAAGAGTATTTTAATAGGTTTTCAGATAAGTATGCCTTTGATATCTTCTTTGATATTACATCAATACTTGGCAAGAAGTACTTTCTTAAAGTTTAATTGTAATGTGTGATCAACACAACCAGACTTTCTTCACTTTGTTTTAATAAAATCTAATGGCCTATCTTGTATGTTAGGAGGATCTTTTATTTATGCATAATTTGGTAATATAAAATGTTGTTCATTTGGAAAGTATTTATTTACTCTGTTGCACAGATTTTCTAAGATTTGACACATTTTGGTATATGTATAAAAAAAATCACATTTTAAACTTCTCTACTGATTTCATCAGACAAAACCTGCAAGTGTCAGGAAGCTGCCAAGTTCACAGTGACAAAGACAATTTCCAAATTTACAATTTTCTCCTGAGAGCTTGAATTTTATCATTGGCATCAAGTAGTGTGAGTTGCCTTCTTTGAAGTGACAAGCTCACTTCATGAAATCTTGAGAAAAATCTGCCAACTACACAAGCCCAAATAACTGGATTTTCTGTTAGTCATCTTCTCAACTAAGAATGCTCTTTGAAAAAAGTTGCTAGTTGAGCTTGCAACTGAAACAATGGCTTGGACTTCATCAGACAGCAACGATGTATTATGCAAACTTCACATAAAATATTGAAAAGTAGGTGTATTCAACTGCTCAAGATTAGGTAGAATTAAAAATTTTTAGTGCTTCATCAAAGACATTTTAAAGTGAAATAAATATGTGTTAACTGTGAGTGTGTGGTGGTGAAATTCATAATAACTATTTTATGTTTTGATATCACATTAAGAACTGCCATAGACAAGAATAATTTAATTAAAGACAAAGTTGAAACCTGGGCCTGGTGGCCCACGCTTGTAATCCCCACATTTGGGAGGCTGAGACCAGAGGATCCGGGCTCACGGCCAGCCTCAGCTACCTAGTGAGGCCCTCTGCAACTTAGTGAGACCCTGTTTCAAAATAAAGAATAAAAAAAATAGGGCTGGGGGTATAGCTCGGAGGTAGAATGCCCCTGAGTTCAATCCCCAGTACCTCAAAAAAAAAAGAAAAAAAAAAAGACCCAGTTGAAAGAAGCAAATACTTCTAAATTTTTGAATGCCTAAATTTACTTAAAATTTTGAATTCCTCTGTGTTTTTGTATATTTAGAGGTATTATATTTGAAAGTAATAGTTGATCTTTGCAAAGAGTTCAGAGTAAATATTTATTACATATGTTTAGTAGATTCTACATAGTATTTAAGAAAGTATTATCTATCTTAAGGAAAAAATATTTAAATGCATCTGTCTACATTCTAATTTAAGTGAAAGCCCTAAATTATTTTTCATAATACCATCTTATTTCACTAGTTTTGATTTCTAAATCTAGTTGAGGTTTTGATGGAAAGGGAAATGTTATCCCTTAAAAAAATAAATTATTTTAAAATTGATACAAATGGATTTACTTGATTTTTCCAAAAATATAACTTTATTGCAAATAGAACCATAACTATTAATTTTTAAGATGTTAAAGTGTACATCATCCTATTGATGTGCAAAAGGGTAAAGGAGCAGAGAATATTTGCATCTCCTCCCAGTTAGAATTCATGCTGCAATTTCTTCCAGATGACTGTATAACACCTGTGATGCAAACAGCGCTGAGGACAATATTTAAGCTGCAACTGTTCTAATTTTCTCCCAGCTAGACAACAACTTGCACCAACAGCTGTTTCAAATTTGATTAGAGCCCACGAAAGACTTGGATTTCAAAAAAGAGAACTAGCAGTGGGCAAGAAATCGACGATTATTTGAATTTGAACAATTATCATCATACTTACTTTAAAACAGTAAACTTAGATTCATTTTTTGTCACATGAAGTTTGCTTCAAAAATTACTGATGAAATAGAAATCTAATATGATTTTCAATATTAGGTAGCTGGAAAGTGAAATATTGGAATGTTTTACATATAAACTATGAACTAGAATATCTTTTTAGAATGTCAAACATGTACATATGTATCAGAGATATTTTTAAGACATTTCATCTTCTCCTTGCCATGCGTCTTGCTTAAATTTTCTGACGTCAATTTGATAGTTATCAAAATATAGCATCCTTATCAAGTCATTAATATTCATATACTTTTGTCTGGAGCAGCATCATGGTTAAAGCCAAGAAGATAAGAATCAATATGAAAGATCTGTATAAGAATATCTGTGAAATCTGAAAAAAAGTAAAGGTCTTTGGTTTTTGGTTTACCACCTTCTCAACTGAGTTATGCTACAATAATTCATTAAAAACATGCACATATTTCCCCTGCTCATTCCTACTGATGAAATCAGTCTAACTTTTCCTTCTGCTTCTGCCCTAAAAGCAGATGAAAATCACGAAAACATGGAGGTAGGGTGAGAAAGTCATGGCTTTATTTCTTGGATCTATAAAATGGAAACATTCCAAACAAATCTGTGGTGAAAGTCAGAAAATTTGGCTATTCCTACCGAAAGATTTATCAGGTTCTGTTTCTTAATCTGGGTTCTGATTAAAATGTGCAGCCTTTTTGTAAATAGACCAATATTAATAAAGAAAACAATACATATATATTCTATACAAGTTGAATTATACAATCTAGAAAGTAGATATGGTTTTCATTTAGAAGAGGTTAGGGAGGAGAGTTAAAAACTTTTAAAAATAAATGAATAAATAATAGAAAGTTGTGTGCAGTGATTAAAAAGAAAGGAATGATATTTTACTTTTCTATGGATATCCATAAGAATCTACCACAAATTGTCACTTAAAACAGATTTAGTCAGGTGCAGTCCTGCACATCTTTAATCCTAGTGCTTAGGAGGCTGAGACAGGAAGATCTCAGGTGGGAAGGAAATCTCAGAAATTTAGTGAGACACTACTTCTGAATTAATAAAAAGGACTAGGGTGTAGCTTAGAGTAGAATACTCCTTGATTCAATCACCAGTAAACCACCACCAACACCACCACCAGCACTACCACCATCAACATCACTAACAAAATAAATATATTATTTCATCATTCTGGAGGCCAAAAGTCTAAAATTAGTGTCGCCAGGACCAATTTCCTGCCAATGACTATGGGGGAGAATTTTTTTTCTCATCTCTTTAAACTTGGGTCATCTGTAAACTCAACTTTTCACTCCCCATCATCATCTGGCCTTGTCTCTATTTCTTTGTGTTTACTTCTTATGAGACTACTTATTCAATTTAGGGATAACATAGATAACTGAGTGTGATCCAGTATGGAGATAATTTTATAAATACTCTTCACTATATACAATCACAGATTCTGGGAACACAGATGTGTAAATACGTGTTTTGGAGACTGCCATTCAACCCATAATATGAAAGAGGACTATGTGGATGAAGGAACAATTTTAGAAAAGGTGTTCAGGAAAAGTGTAAAAATACCAACATGTAAACATGCAAGTTAAAACATTATCATCATCATCAGAAAGTATACTCTAGGATAAAAATTAAGGCAAATCCCTCAAATGTTATAAAAAAAAAAAAGTTCACGGTTTTAAACTGGAGAGTGCCTGGATGTCTATGTCTATTTAGCACTTTCATGTCAAGTAGAAAATGTCACTAACCCCATACAGGTAGAATGACTAATATTGCAGACTCTAATAATTGAAGTCTGGTTCACAGTTCTTCATCTGCCAGGTGAATTGTGGTTAATGGTAAAAAAGAACATAAAGCAGATAGCAGAAGAATGAAGTCACAAAATATCAAAACTTGACTATTTGAACTGCTGTAAAAGTGATGAGGGAATGAAGACTGAAATACTTAAGTGCTAGGTTTAGTATATTTGCCTTTATAAGTATTCCAATTATAATACCATATAAAATATTTTTAATTCATTGGTACATTGTAATTATACATCTTGATGAGGTACAGGGTGGTAGAGGTAATACATGCACACATCACTCATTTGGCCCATAGTCATTAAATCTATATATGATTATTACTAAGTATCATTTAATGAATTCATGGAAGAGTTTAAAAAAGATTTGTGACATATAAAAAATAAGCATTTCCCCAGGATGGTTAAAGTGTGGTATGGGGCTCCAAGTTTTATTTTTTGCTGATCGGTTTTCAGTTGGATTAGTGATTGTTACACAACTTTAGTTATGGTAAAGTTGCCAAGTTCAGTCTCCCTCAGGATTTTAGAGACAGAGGGAAGAGTATATTCTTCCCTGAAAGCAGATGTTGCTAGATGAATAGACAGACATGAACTTTGCCTCATCTTCAGTCCTTGAAAACCACCTTCTTACTCAGTGGTCATGGAAATGGATAGTGGAAAATGTTCCAAGATGCTTGCAAAATGCAACATCTTTTTGTATTTCCTACTTTTATTGGTGCCTTGTAATTATATGACATAGTGAGACCCAATATGCTACAAACATACAAGCACACAGCACAGTGTATGTCCTGACACATCCCACCCCACTACCCCCTCTTCCTCACCATACATGTTAGAGAAATTGGTAGTGATACCCTCATATATGGACATAGCACTATTTGAACTGGTTCCTTCTTAACCCTCTTTTTCCTCTCCTCTCCTCCGTCTCCCCACTCCAATCACCTTCTGCTATTCTGTTGGTCTCTCTTATTGACCTGAAGCACCTCATGTTTCATGTTTTCTTTCTGTCTTTCACACTTGAGGGGATACATACATCTTTCTAACGTGCCCTTAAGCCTGAGTGTGGTGGCTCACCTGTAATCACAGTATCTGTGAGGCTGAGACAGGATCATCACAGTTTCAAAGGTAGTGTGTGGTAACTTAGATTGTTTCAAAACAAAAAATACAAAGGGCTGAGTACATAGCTTGGAGGTAGAGGTCTTCTAGTTTCACTACTTAGTACTACATATTTAGAGATATACACAAACACACACACACAAACATACAAAGACTCTGTGATTTTTATATTTTTGAAATAAATATAATTAATATATAGCACATAAAAACTCCTTAACAGTTAAAATTTATTCTCATTATTTTCACATATTTATACAGTCTATTTTTAAATTGTAAAAGATGTAAACTTAACCTATTTACAAGTACATTTGCTATATTCAATCTGGCCCTTATGGTTGTTAAATTAATAAAATCATAGCTTTCAATACTTTACAACTGTGAAGAAAATATGAAACTTTAGATATAATAAGTTAAAGTGTATGCTCTGAACAGATATAAACATTGGATATATAAGTGGGTATTTTATTGTGTGTAGGCAATAGACATAGAACTCATTTTTAAAAAGATGTTTATCTGTTTATTAATTTTTTGTCTATATCAACCAGCAGTAAACTTTCTGAACTAATGAAATAAAATAGAAATAAAATATTCTTATTTAAATATAGGTAACCAGAGTCTGGACATTTTATATTATTCTTTATTTTGTTTTTCTCTATCTTTGGTAAAAATCTCTGAAAACTACATGCAGTTTCTCTTTCCTTATCTAGGATTCTACATATTTATCATGTCTGTGACATTCTTTTTAGATTCTACTTTCAGAGACAGGTGTCTTACTGTGTATAGAGATGATGTCTTTTTACTCTATAAGGCTAGTCAGTGGCTAACAATGAGATGGATTTAAACTCATCTGAGGAACATCACAGATTCAGCCAACATTTCTTTATCATGAAGAAACAAATACTTTATACTAGTCACATCAAATAAAAGTTCTACAGAAGGGGAAAAAACACTCAAGTAGAAACATTTTCTGTAAAACACTGGGGCCATATGTGTATTCCAAATCTGCCTTTCATAAGTTAAGCGTCTGTGTTCAAGCAGTTCAACCCACTTTTGAAAATTCAAGCCAGAGAAAAATCCACAACTTCACAACTCTTTGTTTGAGGTGGCTGTGTTCTTGTCCTTGCAGAACCCAACTATATTGTAAAAAGAAATCTGCTAATAGAAAGGTTAAACAAGGACTTCAAAAGGATTCATCTTCATCTTTCCTGTGAACTATTTTTGTTTTCCAAATGTTCCTAGGCATTATTTGAAGCCTTGATCCAGAAAATCTTTTTTGGAAATGGCTTAGGGGATTTGTTTCACTCTTTATGTTATAACCAGCTCCCATTTATTGAAATAGGTGGCATATGATGTGAATGCTTTTCTCCCTTCACTATTTTGGCTGTTCTAGAAATGGTTAGGAGAACAATTTTAAATTTGTGCTAATGCCATCTTCTTTCTCAGAATTTTAGTGAGTTAATTAGAGGATATAGAGTAATTTAACTGCAGTAACTTAGTTCATACTAAGGACAAGATAATTCTTTCAGAAAATGTCCACTCATCAGTCTGTACTCTCTTTTTTGTAATTGTACTTAATTACTTGTTAGATAATTAAACCAAATTTCACCTTTCTGTTTTTATAATCTTTTATATTTTACTGTTCCTTAATGTTATTTCTATTCTATTCTACCTTGTCAAGAGTATACACACACATACTCATATATAGTTTGTGTTTATTACAAGATATATATATATATATATATATATATATATATATAGTGTTTATTAGTGTATTAGTCAAAGTCCTCAAGAGAAACAAATGGTAAATTATAAGATGTGGAGAGAGAGAGAGAGAGAGAGAGAGAGAGAGAGAGAGAGAGAGAGAGAGAGAGAGAGAGACGCTATTGGAATTGGCTAACATGATTATATGGGCTTGCAAGATTCAAATCTGCAGGATGCTCTGGAGACTCAGGGAAGAGTTGATGTGGCATGAATTTGAAGGCAGGCTACTGGAAAATCCTCACTTCCTCAGAAGACCTTGGTATATTCTTCTTAAAGCCTTTAACTTAATGGACAAGACTCAGTTACATCATGGAGAATGACGTGCTTTATTTAAAATCTATTGATTGAATGTAAGTTACTTCTTAACATTGCCTTTATAGCACCATCTGAACTGGCATTTGATCAGTATTGATGTACCATGACCTAGTTATGTTGATATATAATATCAGCCATCACAATTGATTTATAATTATTCTAGAAATGTTTACATTTGAGTTTTATGAAGGCTATATATAGGAAATCTTAAAAATGCAAAAATATTAAGTTTTTTAAATAATTATATGTAGCACTATTATTTAGATAAATCCCAATTTAGTGCATGGCCCTTAGGTTACATGTACATACATATGCATATATTTGCAAATGAGAAAGGGATATGTGAAAAGTTAGGAAGAGAGGTTTTAATAAGGAAGAAGTATTTGGATAAAATGCATATTTGGATAGTGATTACAAATTTTAAGTTTAATTATCTTCCAAGGTGTCTGAGAATGTACTCGAATTCCTCCAGTGGAGTTTGTGATAATGAAGGTTTCTTCAGGAAAACAAACAAACAAACAACAACAACAACAACAAAAACTTCTTAGTACGAAAAGGGATAAAGAAAGAGATTGACAGAGTAATGTAGCAAGGGAACTTGTTCCATGGTAGAGGCCATAAAAGGAGAGGAGCTGAGATTTTTGGTGGAAATCACAAAGAATAAAGAAGAATTAATATATTTGCATTAGGGGCATACTACTTGGCAGCTATTACTGCAGTCTCTGAAGATGGTGTTGAGTCTAAATGGGAGATGCTAAGCTTCTGAATATTTTTCCTCAAATTCTTAAATTCTTCCTCATGTTCTCCATAAAACCAAATGGCAAAGATTAATCTCCATAAAAGTTATGATGCAACTATATAACAGATACTAGTAATAGTAGATATTAAATTATGATAATAGACAGGAAAACAGATAAGATGATTGAAAAATAAACTTGTAATATTACTTGCATTTAGATATTTAAGAATTAATCTAAAATATTGTAAAAAAAAGCTCCTATTTTGTATTACCAAAGAGTCTAATTTTTTTAAAAAATTATATTTTTTGTAGTTTCCTTCAGTTGTTTCTTTGGGAGAAGGAGAGGAGCATACATTAAGATACTTCTGAAAAGGGACCTAAGGATTTTATAAAGGATCTGATTTGTTCATAGACTACTGAAGTGCCCAGAACTTCAGAGAAACTGGACAGCATATGAGAGTCAGGGTTTCCAGAAATTCTTCTAATAACATGCACAATATGACTTAATGCCTTGTAAGTGTGCAGAGAACCTAAGATTTTAGAGAAGGAACTATGGTCATAGCTATGAAACATGTATTATGTGTGAGGACATGACTCAATGGCATGCACAGATAGAACATGAGCTTAGAAGGCAAGCATGGGCCAGAGGTTCAGAAATTACAATAGTGCTGAAGCTGCAGCTGTATGTGACCAGGAGGGCAGAAGCTGTCACTTAGGATAATCATTTCAGGATTTATAACCAGACATTAAAAATTGCTCTCAAATGTCAGATTTATATAAAGGGTAAAATTCTAAGCCTGGACGCTGATCCTTGATAAAGGACTGTTTTCTTTGATGCATAAAAAAGTGGATTGCTAAAGTGAGGCTGTTTCTCAATACAGTTTACATCTTAAGTTAACCTAGATGTGAGCTGCAGTCTGCTGGAGCAGAGAAAAAGGATATGTCCATTTCACAGGGTGGTAGGAGAAGGGAGGAGAGGATGGCAATTTAACCTAGTTTTGCTTCTCTAACTGTGGTGCTCACAAAAGCCTTAGATAGGAGCACCAAAATATTCAAACTAGTTATTATGGAGTGGAAAGAGGTGTTTTTAAAAATTAGGTTGGACTATGGGTGTAAATTGAGATGTATGGCCACACTATCATTACAGCAATTGTTTCCCATGTCAACTGGCATGATCATGATATGGGAGAGCAGTAATTTATTCTAGAATTTGGTTATGTGCCATTTTGAATCTTTCAGCATTGTCAGAACTCTGGGGACAACGGCTTTCAGGCATTTATCACTTACTGAATTGTCTTCTTACTTATTTCTCCATAGGTCTGATCTATAAGATTAGGAAAGTCTTAAGAAAAGAGACTATCCATATGCTGCATATGAGATAATAAACTACATACTAAAGATAAAACCGGAAGAAAATCTAAAAAGGAGAAATATGAGGATTATTCAATTTTCAAAACTGATGTTAAGTCTCAAGTCCTCCTTTCTATGGTGTTCAGCTTATGGTGACTAAAAATATATATATATCCCAGCACTTAGGAGGCTGAAACAGGAGGATTGGAGGTTCTAGGCCAGGCTCAGCAACTTAGTAAGACCCTGTTTCAAAATAGAAAATAAAATAGGACTGGGGGTTTAGCTCAGAGATAGAATACCTATGGGTTAAATTCCCAGTACCATACACAGAATAAAAGACAATATAGCATAAAAATAAAGTGTTAAAAGTACAGAAAAGTATCAACTAAGATCTCAGTTTTGCTAAATTAAAAAGCCTTTTTTTTTTTTTTTTTTTACAAAATTAGCCAGTATTTTGGTATTAGTTTTAAAAACTGCATAGTTCTAGTTCACCTTTATCTTCATCCATTTAACAGAAAAAATGAGATTAGTGAGCTATTTGAAGAGTTAAAATTTTCTAGTATGAACTTCTTGCAAATATTCCAGTCACACATTGAAAACATTTATTTTTTGACCCAAATATAGCAAGAAAATTTATGCCAAAATTCAGGAGTGAAGCTTACCAGATGTCCAACAGCCTCAAGCCACACTGATATTGGTCAAACTTGAAAATTCACAGATGTAAGACAGTCTGTTATTCTGCTTCAAGCACTATTTTCATTCTTATAAAGCTACTGAAATACATGACATCAAATAAATATGCTTATATTTTAATTCTATAATTTTCACTAAATGAAGACATTAAATTTATGATATATAAGTATTATTTCATTAATTGTATTTAATGCCATTTTATCCATAGCCTTGTGGATGAAACAAAATAATTCACCAACCAAATAACATGCCCATGTACATATCCTCAGTCAAATAAAAATTATTATTTTATTTCTTAAAGCACTTTTATGATTTAGATTATGTGTTCTTTTAAAATACTTTTTTTTTTTGGTGCATTGTAATCTCACATCATTATGTAGTTTATACTGATAAGGTCATACATGCAGACAGTACTTGGTGAGTTTCCCCCCACCTCAGCTCCCTCTCTACTTTCTCCCCTTCCCCATACATGATTTTGAGGATTAAATTAGTAATTTCATATATGTTCATAACATATCATGTTACACATGTCAACACAAAGGTCTCCTTTGTTCATTCTTCCTCCCCTGCCCACCATCTTCTTCTAGACTACCTCCCTCACTCGGCTGGGATTTGTTCTCCATTTTCTAAAGTCTCTCTGGTATCCCGATTACTCTTCAGTTCCACATGTAAGAGAAAACATGCAACCATTCACTTTCTTTGAATGGTTGAACACACTTAATATAATGTCCTCCAGGTCCATCCATTTTCCTGTAAATGACATAATTTTGTTCTTATTTGCTGAAAATAATTCCATTCTTTGTATATCTCATAAGTTTCTAACCTATTCATATGATAACGGACAGCTAGCTAGGTTCATTCCATGATTTGGCTATTGTGAACTGTACTGCTATAAACATGGATATGCATGTATTAGTGTAATATTTTGATTTCAGTCCTTTTGGAAAGATGCCTAGGGGTGGTATAGCTGGATTGCACAGTGGATATGTTCCCAAGTTTCTGAGAAATCTCCACATGGATCTCCATAGTAGCTGTACTAATTTGAAGTCCCACCAACAGTGTAGAAGAGTTCCAGTTTCACTACATTCTCGACAACATTTATTGTTGTGTGCTTTCTTGATGATTGCCATTCTAACTGTGATTAGATGGCTCAGTTTAGGTTTCATTTGCATCTCCCTGGTTGTTAATAATGTTGAATATTTTCTCATATATTTGTTGTCAATTTGAATTTTTTTAGGAAGTGTCTATTTAGTTTAGTTGCTCATTTTATGATTGGGTTTTTTAGTGTTAAGTCTTTTAAATTCTTTGTATATTCTTGATATTAGTCGTCTATCAGAAAAATATCTGGCAAAGATCTCCAATTCTACAGGCTCTTTCTTCAGACTCTTGATGGTTTCCTGTGCTGATCAGAAACTTTTTAATTTAATGGCATCCCATTGATCAATTCCTATTTTATAGTTCCCTGAGCTTTGGGGGTCTTATTGAGGGTTTCTACTATTATCTATATGTTGGAGTAATGGTCCTATGCACTATTATAATAATTTCAAAGTCTCTGCTCAAAGTTTCAGGTTTTTGATCCATTTTTAGTTGATTCTAGAGCAGAGAGAGAGGGAGGGGTATAATTTCATTTTTCTGCAAATGGATAAGCAGTTTTCCCAACACCATTTGTTCAAAAGTCTGGTTTTCTCCAGTGTGTGATTTTGACACTTTTGTCAAAAATCAATTGGCTATAAGTATGTGGATTTGTTTCTGTATCTTATATTATATTCCATTGGTATGTGTGTCTACTTTTGTGCCAATACAATGTTGTTTTTTTATTGTTACAGCCCTGTAGATAATTTGAAGTCAGGTATTGTGATACCACCTGCATGGTTCTTATTGCTGAGAATTGTTTTTCCTATTCTGGATCTTTTGTTTTTGTTTTTGTTTTTTTATTTTTCAGCATGGATTTTTATACGTTTCCTGAGTACAACAGGGTTACATAGACATTTATTACATATCAATCATTGTCAGAACACAAATAGCACCACTTCTTCGTTTTCCACTTATAGCCCACATTCTTAACATAGCCTGGTAAAGCAAAATATCTAGAGTCATAAAACTGTAGTCCTTTAGGGTCATATATTTACTTTCTAAGAAGTGGGAGAGTCTTTAATCTATGCATCCTAGGTGCAATCTCCAGACTTTGAGACGCCAATGTAGCCATAGTAGAAGAGTCAGTATAATTGCTCATATATGCAGATAGCAACTGCCAGGCTGGAGAGGGCCCAGCTGGGCTCCCACAACTCCCTCGTTTTTATTTTAAAATGCAGGAAGGACTGTGCCTGTCTTAGGTTGTTTCCCACCAGGTGCTTAATCTTACCCATCATGAGGTCTTGATGAGTCATTCAAGGAGCCCTGTCTTAGGTTGATATTGCCCTGAGAAAATTGAACCCATCATTGACTGCCAGGCCCTGTTTGAGGCAGTGCTTGCATTTTTATTCCATGTAAATCTGCTTGTATACTAACATAGGCATTGATCACAAGGCGTACAACAAGTGGTAGAATGCATAAGCCTAGAATGACTATTGCTGCTAATCTGATAACTCCTCCCAGCAAGGAGGTAAACGAGGGCCAGGTAGGCACCAAGGATTGAAGCCAATTTACAAATATCTTAGCTGTTTCTGCCACTTTAATGGAGATGGGCTCCCAATTATGTAGATCAAAAATCTCCTGGTGTAACTTTAACAAATCCTTTTTTTAATTGGAACATTGTAATCACACATCTTTGTTAGGTACAAGCTAGTATAGGTAAAGGCGTCCATGCCCACATTTCTCATTTAACCCTTCCCCAATCCCCGCCCCACTCCCTCCGCCTCCCTCTTTCTCAAGGTCAGTTTAGTGATTGACTTTGATGTGTTCATGAAAGTACATCA
This sequence comes from Graphiurus murinus, assembly GCA_004027655.1. NCBI lineage: Eukaryota > Metazoa > Chordata > Mammalia > Rodentia > Gliridae > Graphiurus > Graphiurus murinus. The sequence goes on along the minus strand of PVLC010000651.1, from coordinate 16,470 downwards.
TGTTCAAGGAGAATCCTTAGGTGAACAAAGAATTCGACTTAACAGAAGGTGATGGGGGGAAGGGGGACACCCTAGTGAACATGATCTTTTGTTTTTCTAAATGAATTTTAGGACTGATTTTTCTACCTCTGTGAAGAATGGCATTGGTATTTTAATAGGGATTGAATTGAATCAGTAGATAATCTTTGGTAGAATAGCCCATTTTGATAATATTTATCCTGCATATCCAGTAGCATGGGAGATATTTCCATCTTCTAAGATCTTCAATTTCTTATTCTAGTGTTTCATAATTTTCATAATAGAGTTCTTTTATCTCCTAGGTTAAATGTATTCCTAGGTATTTTATTGTTTTTTAGGTTATTGTGAGTGGAATTGTTTTCCAGTGGATTTATGAGCCAGGTATAGTGGTGCATGTTTGAAATTCTTGTACTAGGAGGCTGAGATAGGAGGATTGCAGGTTCAAGGCCAGGCTTTCAACATAGCTAGTCACTCTACTACTTAATGAGACCCTATGTCACTGTCAGCATGATTTATGTTATGATGTGAGACTGTAATGCACAAAAAGAGCATAAAAATTATCACATTAGTGAGCTTTTAAGTGAACTTTATTATTTTTAAATAGCATGCACCTACTACCTACTAGGCAGTTTAAAATGGAAAAAGCACTGTACCATGACAGCAGAGTTTTGATTCTTTATTCCATGGAGATTCCTTTCTGTTAGAAAGATGGATCACAGCTTCAATCTCCTTGAGTAAGTAGACTAATCATATGTTTGGCTTATTGTATTAAGGTTTTAAAAGAAACAATAAAGGTCTGAGGTAAGTAATGGGAGGTGAGAGAATAAAGGGCTACTTTGGATTGGCTGGTGAGGAAAGTCTCTTGCTGAAGAAAAGTCATTTATCACAAAGTCTAAGGATCCAGGTGATGATCATGCAAAGACTGGGTAGAGGGAGCTTCACAGGCTGAGGAAACAGCATGTGCAAAGGTCCTGAGGAAGGAAAGTACTTTGTGTGCATGGAAACTGAAAACAGTCCTATGTGGCTGGAATAGTAATAAGGAGAAATCTTAGAGCTACAATACAGTTGGACTGGGCAAAGGGCTTAGAATTTATTCTATGAGCAAATGGGAAGCAGTAAAATACTGTTAGAAGCAGAGTGTTAAAATCAGATAAACATTTTAGGAAAAATTACTATTTTTAAAGTAAGACAATAAAGAATGGAAGAGAGTAATTAAGTTAATCCAACTAAGAAAGTGTTAAAGTAATAGAGGTGATTGTATTTAAGTTAAGGTGTTCTTTACTGAGATAGAGAAGATTAAGTAGGAGGAGAGATAGTCACTTTTGATAAAGGGAAACTGGAGTAAGAAAATACATTTTTTGAAAATTAATTTTGAGAGACCCCCTCAGGTATTCATATGGAAAAATTGGTGCAAAATAGTATTTATTGAATATATTGTGTGAGGCAAGGCAATGATACACTTGAGATACATTAATAAATAAAATACAGTAAGGTCTCTTCTTTCTGGAATTGACATTCTAGGAAAAGGAAGCACTAAAAAGTATCCCTAATAAAGAAATCCACTGGGTAACAAGTGAAAAAAATTCATGTAAATGAAGAATAAGAGGTAAGAGAAATGTAAAATGCTGCACATAGGAGAGGGAAAAGGTGCAGAGTTAAATAGAGTGGTTGGAGCATGCATCATTAAAAATGTTGGATTTGCATAGAGAATTAAAGAATATATCTAGTTAGCAAAGAACAGACTCATTAGAATATTGTTTCTCATGACCAGCATGGATCAGGAAAATGGGCAAACATCCCAAGGCAGAGATTGTACAGCAAGTTTAATAAGATCAGGAAACCAACGGGGCTGGGGAAATATGAGAAAAGGAGGAGAGCTATAGTGGCCACATACAAAGTTTTAGATGGAGGCCTCTAAACAAAGGTATGGGATGATTTAACTTAAATTTTAAAAAAAGATCTTTGTAGGTACTCTGTTGAATACAGACTGTAAAGAGGCAGGAGTAAAATAAAAAAAAATATATTAGTTTGAAGGCTACCACTAATATATGAGCTGTCTCCAAAAATGATATAGAAATATTCCTTTCTAAATATATTCTGCCAGAAGAGAAATGTTTTCACCTGTATCCATCCTTGGATACATCCCACTTGTTGTCCACTTCTCACATATATTGCTGCTGAATGTTAAGGCTTTACAGATGGAGTCACTGACTTCAAATGGCCATTGGGTCTATGCATTCACTCCAACTCTTTATTTTCATCTCCTAACTTCCTTGATGACTCCTTCAGACTTCCTCTCCTCCTCTTCCTTCCCCCCCCTTTTTTTTTGTCTCAGTTCATGTTTTCCTCACTCTTCATATAACTCTATTAGCATTCATTTAGAACTTTGAGATAGTTAAACGCTTAATGCAAGTTTCATTATCACTTATTCATTGATTCCAGGTGAGAAAAAAGATATTAAAATATATCTATCAGTCTCAAACTGCTGCTGAAATAAGTGACAAAATTAGTAGTTTAAAACAGTGTACATGTATTATCATATAGTTATGGAGGTAAGAACGCCAAAATGTGTCTCACAGGCCTAAAATTAAGAGGTTCATAAGTTAGCTCTCCAGTTCCCTTATGAAGATTCTCAGGAATAATATATTTTCCTCCTTTTTGACCTCCTAGACTTCTCATATCCCTTGTTCCCTGGCCCCTTTCATCTTCATGGTTAGCAATCACATCACTTTGACCTCAGCTTCTCTTTTTCTATATCTTTCTCTGACTCTGTGCCTTCCTTCTTTTACTCACAGCAAGTGAAAGATTACATGGGACCTTTTGATTACATAGGACCCACAAATCTCTCTCCATCTCAAGATCCTTAAGTTAATCTGCAAGACCTTTTGACCATATAAGATAATGTATTCACAGATTCCTCAAATTAGGAAATGGACATTTTTGTATACATCATTTTTCTGCCTATTACAATGTGCTATCCCATTTCGTTGGATAGAAAATAAAAGGAAGGTATAGTTTTAAAAATGCTGCCACCTTTGGTGTCTGCAAGTTTCAGTAGAATCCCTGATGCATAGTGAAGATACTAAATTAATTATTGATATTCTTTTTTTTTTTGCGGTACTGGGGATTGAACTCAGGGGCATTCTACCTCCGAGCTATACCCCAGCCCTATTTTTATTCTTTATTTTGAAACCGGGTCTCACTAAGTTGCGGAGTGCCTCACTAGGTAGCTGAGGCTGGCCGCGAACCCGGATCCTCCGGTCTCAGCCTCCCAAATGCTGGGATTACAAGTGTGCGCCACCACACCCGGCTAATTATTGATATTCTTCTCTGAGAATTATTTACATGGTGATTCAAGTACAAGATTTTCAAATTTATAATGGACATTACTTTGTATGTCAGAATAAAATAAATAATGATATAATTACAACTAAAATGTTCTTGAGGAAAATTATAGCTTAACTTCCACATTTGTAATGAATGAAAAGCCAAGATTTAGAAAAAAAGTGGTATATATTTATGATTCTGATCAAAGACTGGGTGGAAATAAGAACCAGAGCTCATTTCTACTTTTGATGTCTGAGACAATGTCTTTATATCTAGCTAAACTCAAGAGTCAAAAGAATAAATTGGAGATATGCCCATACCTTCTGCTGTTGCTGCTTTTTTTTTTTTTTTTTTGTGGTACTGGGGATTGAACTCAGGGGCATTATACCTCCAAGCTACACCCCCAGTCCTATTTTTTATTCTTTATTTTGAAACAGGGTCTCACTAAGTTGCAGAGAGCCTCACTAAGTAGCTGAAGCTGGTCATGAACCCAGATCCTCCTATCTCAGCCTCCCAAGTACTGGGATTACAAGAATGTGCCATCATACCCAGACACCTTCTGCTTGAATTATAAATATGTTTATACCTCTATTCCTAATTTTTTTCTTTGTTATTTTGAATATTTCTATATGATTAGTTTATATCTATATTTACAAAAAACTAGATAAGAACTTTGGAAATATTCACATAATCCTTATAGCTAAATATAATACACTGATAGAAATACATTTCAAACAATAGTTTTGAAAGGAATTAAATGAATGCTTGATACCATTTTTTTATTTAAGAAACTTATTTCAAATAATTATTTGAAATGACAAAATTAATGGTCTTAGTTTTGAAATGACATTGTGAAAAGATTCTGATTTTAATGGATTCTGATTTCCTATAATTAAATGAGACAGGGCCCAAAGATAAACAATTTGGATATATGAAATTGATTTATTATGTTTTTAGATGGCAAGATACTTTTAAGTCCTATTTCATTCATGTATATGATCTCTGAATGCATTTTATGTTCTATTTTTGTTTCATTAAACCTACCAATTTGACAAAGATAAAATAGTTGTATAATTTAGGTTTCTGTGGTTATTGGATTTGTTCCTCTTCTATGCGAAAGCATGACTCAAAGAACTCTGTGATGCCAAAAAACTTAGCAGAGAAAGACAACCAGTTATTCTGTCACTTCATAATGGCAGCTTTTTATCCTCTGACCCAAGGTCAATTGCATTGTCTTTGGTGAAAGATAGAGAACTATTGCTAAGACAGATTTTACTGGGTAGCAATTCTGAATCTATTTCCTCTGATGAAATGTCAATAGCTTTCTAGGACAAAATGTAGTTTTTTCTAGAAACAAAGGTGAAATTGGCTTGAAAATGTACTACACAAATCAATCCCCTTCAATATAAAGCATTTGAGAAGAAAAAATTAACAAGTAATCCAATATGCTGTTATGTTTCCATCTTTTTATTTTAATTCATCAAACATATTACATTTTCTCCAGAAAACCAATTTAGAGAAGCATTGATGTTCTTCTAATGGTTTTAGAGTCATAAAACTTGTAGTAAAAAGTCAGCTCCTGTGAACCCGGAAGTCCTTGAAAACTGACAAGAGATAAGGTCCTCTGAAAGAACAGACTCAGAGGAAAACACATACTCTGTGGCATTATAGAAAAGAAACTGGAAGATGAAAGATGATTATTATATATTCAAAATTGTACATACCTAGAGATGATATTTAAGTATTATGGAAGAACATGTACATATCATTTATAGATATCAAATTCTTCCTTTCTCAAATTGTTATCAACATAGAATTTTACAAAAGTTTGTTTTTTCACTTTTTAAAAATGCATTTTTCAAAATAATAAATGTAACACAAGCAAAGCTGAAGTTATGAATATTAATTGTCCTCATAAGCATGTTAACTTCATTATATATTGTTATATTTTTACTGATTCATTATAGTTCTATATCTTAATAAGATTAAAAATGATACATTCATACATCATATATCACTTGGTGTATTTCCCTCTGTGTTTCCCCACCCTGCACATTAGTGAGATTGATGGTGAAACCCTCATATATGGACATACATTATTTGAACTTCTAACATTAATGGCTAGTCAATTTCCTGAAGTCTGCTTGCGCTGAAAATAGTCATACACTATATGTTGTAAAGAAGAAGGTTCCTAAATGCATAGTTGCATTTAAACACATATGTAAAAATGTCTTCAAAAGAAAATGTGATGGGGACAGGAGTCAATTAAATGAAAGGCAGAAAAAAAAGAAAGCCCCAAATAAACCTAGAGCATCCCTGTGCAAGGGGCAAGTCCCAAGGATCATGAGAGCTCAGGTGACCTCCGTCCATTAATCAGCTGGGTGGTAAGCCTACTTGGAGATAGGAAGATGAACAGTGCGCCACCCTCTTATAGTACATCCAGAGTCACCAAGATAACTTTCCTGACATAGCAAGAGGTTTAGAGAACAATTTCAAGTTCTAACATCTGGTAAGCATGATGATGGACTTTCTGAGCTCTATGACCTTTGAGCGGCTTTTGAAAGTCCAGCTACCTAGTACACTGCCCTGTGCAAATGCAAATATGTCCTTTGAGAATACTCAAAAGTGGTAGAGCTTCTGACGCCATGGGCTGATGGGGGGGCTAAATGATTATATCCAATGGAGTGACTCCTTGGGCTTGGTCAGGAGGGACTTGAGTATCTGTCCTACATGGACAGCCACTTGGATCCCTAGTAATGTTAACTCAGAAATAAAGCACATGGAGAATGTTCCATTCCAAAGTACGGAATCAGAATCACACACAAGGCCATCTAGACCTTCCTGGAAGGAAGAACAGTCATTAAAGATATCACAGAAGAGAGAAAAAATGTCCAATCTCATATGCATCATTGTTTTACCCAAAGTGGGGGAGGACAATCAAGGAGAAACTCAGGGTTTCTGCTTCAGTATAACACAGCTACTTCAGACTTGTAGAGCAAACTCTCAAGAATGATCAGACCACTAGTACCTCATCCATACCTGTCTCAAGAAAGTCTTTAATTTTCTTTATTCATCCCTCTTGCCAGGATCAACTGTGCTTTGTAGTGCAACATATGGTTATGATTGAATTATATCTTTGATAAGCTATCCTAAATATCTGTTTTGAAAATAAGAACAACATGAACTACTTGTAGAAGCCAAGACCATCACAATTCTCACGTGAATGATTCTAATAACTCCTCCTGAAAACTTCCATGTGAACCTTACAGTACATAAAAGGGACTTGTGCTTCTACTCCAAGCAGGCAGCTGAGGAACTATCCTTCATCCTACCAGGATGGGTTTAAGTTTGTTTTTAGTCTTACATTTTTTTCAGCATAGTGAGAGTCAAGGTTATAGCTCTACCCAAGAAGCTAAAGATCTTCAGAAAGATCTGTTGGCTTCATCAAAGAGAATGTCTGAAATGACAAATTAGAGGATAGCAATCTGATTCTCAAAGCCAGAAACTGAAGGGACAGAATTGATTCAGCAGCATAAATCAGCTAGTTGTTGGTATTACCTCCTGCTGTAGCTTGTCATGACTACATTTTGTTATCCTGAGTAGAACTTCTCATTTACCACCTTGATCTAAATAATTCAGGTTGAGTAACAGGCATTTTTCTTAGTTAAAAAAAAAATAAAGTGAGAACTCAGCAGTTCTAATCATTCCAATGGAAAATGAACTATGTTTTGTCCTTTAGAAGATTCTGTCTTCCCTCTGACAGCATCGAGACCTCTCAATTAATCTGATTGAGGAAACATTGTGATGTCAAAATGAATGCCCACCTCATATAATGGGGAACCCATTTATAGGAGTTAGAAAGCACTCTATCTAGCTATTCTTGGGTACTACAGTGGTTCCTGGCACTATTATTTCTAGTGCTCCACGAAGAAAACAAATTTCTATCCCATTTTATGTAAGCCTCACTGAACTACTAGGTTTTGTTGAAAAGGGGAGAATAGGCCATAAGGGAAGAGCAAAGAATTTTCCTTGAACTATAAATTGAAATTTCCACCTGCCTCATGCTAACCAACGAAAAAGTACTGAAAGCACTTACTGTATTTGGCAAGGAGACTGACATGACTGGCAAAGAGAAGCTGGTTTGCTACTGTACCATGGAAGACAAAAAACAAAAACAACAAAACAAAACAATGTCTAGAAAGTAAGAGATCCTGTAGGATGTGACTTATGTAATAAAAGTATTCTAAAATTAAAAATTCATTGAAAATCTAAAATAACCCCTTAAGAACCTTTGAACAAGGTGATATCTTAAACTTGTATTTTGTTAATATTTAATTTATATTATATGTATATATAATTTTCATTCCCACAGTCAAAAGAATATATAAATTTCTAAATTGTCAACACTATTTTTACTGTCTGCCATCAGCTACTATGTCTAATTTGATACATGAGAAATGTTTATGGCATTTAGAATTTTCCTACTCTATTTGAGACTGTATTAGATAAGTATAGAATAACTTCAATTTATTATTTATTGCTAATATTTTTGCATGTGTAATACTAGGGATTGAATTCAGGGGTGTTCTACCTCTGAGCTACATCCCCAGCCCTTTTTATTTTTAATTTTGAAACATGGTGTTTGTTAACCATGCACTGGCCTCAAACCTGTGATCCTCCTGTTTCAGCCTCCCAATTACTGGAATTACAGGTGTGAGCCACCAACCTAGGGTACACTGAATACTATTTTGATAGTAATGTACATCAGTCTTATTGAGGACTGGCTGTCAAAATGAGGACAGCACAACTTATGTGATATTATAGCATATAAAGAAAATATGCTGAAAAAACTGATTTAACTCTGCTTTAATATCTGTACTCCATTAAATGGGTCATTAAAGGCTACACATTTGTGATTTATGAGATAATAAGATGGGAATAGGCTGAGAACAGACCAGAGAATATCGGTGAAGTTTCCTACATATTTAAAAATAAAGCAAAAGAGGCAGAGATGAGCTATATTTTTTATACACAAGGGCAAAATCACTGAGGCAGCTTTTACTTTCATCATGGTGAAATGTCTATACGTGGACTGATGAGTAATGATGACAAGGGTTCCAGCCATTTCCAGGTCCTGCTAACTCAGTTCATTAAATGTATTCAGCTAATGAAGCTGAGGTCACAGATCAATCCCCCTGTGGTCTTTATATTTTCCTAACTGCCAGCACATGAAATCATTTAGAGAATTCAGGCTGGAGATATATAGGCATTCAATCTAGTTAGGCATCTTAATTAGGTCAGGCCCCTGCCATTAGAAAGTAGCATCTCTTTGAAAGCATTCTGTACAAAAAACTTCTTACAAACAGTTTGTTTCATTATCTACTATTCAAATATCTACTTTCTTCTAATTTATATTTTAGTATGCTAATCTGAATGCCAAATTCTTTCATTAATAATGATAAGGACACATGATCTTGTAATTGAAGAAACGGATTTATCCCACTTTCTTCTTTTGCCTTTTGGTCAAATTTCCATTTGTCCTTCAGACAGTGAAAAATGAGGTAGATGAAATGATATTTAGGATCCTGAATTATGCAGATATCTTTCTCAATTATTGATATTTCCAACTGTGTTGATACAGGGGACTTAAGCACTGGCATGTTCTTTAGGACTCTATCTGGTAGCTAAATAACTATAGATAAATTGCTAACTACATACCAATCAATGTACTATAGTTGTATTTTAAGTATCATGGATTTATGCTGATGAGTAATTAATTCATGTAATGGATACAAGGGTTATTAATCACATACCAAAAGTCTAAATTATGCATGTCCTAGAAAAACAGTTCTACTTTAAAATTAGTGTCATGTTGATAATTATAAACATGTATTAATTTCATCATAGTAATTAAATATAAACTTGGTTGGGGAAGTTTATAAGCATTTATTGATAAAAACACTATTTTTCTTGGAAACTAATTGCAAGTTGAATGTGAAAGTCAAAATTATATTTATATTATGTAGATTTATAATTTCTATTATAATTATAGAATTTATAATGATAGCATTCATAATTTGCATTATTTCTTCAGTAAAGTCATAGAAAAAATTGAACCATAGATTCATATTTTACTCTACCAGTTTATGAAATCTAAAGTTCTATATTTTATATCCATTTCTTACATATACACATTCTTTTTTTTTTTTTTTTTTTTTCGGTACTGGGGATTGAACTCAGGGGCATTCTACCTCCGAGCTATACCCCCAGCCCTATTTTTTATTCTTTATTTTGAAACCGGGTCTCACTAAGTTGTGGAGTGCCTCACTAGGTAGCTGAGGCTGGCCTCGAACCCGGATCCTCCGATCTCAGCCTCCCGAATGCTGGGATTACAAGCGTGCGCCACCACGCCCGGCTACATATACACATTCTTATAGACATGTATTTACATATTTATGCACCAACTATCTTTAATAATAAAATTGATGCCCAAAACATACAAAAATTGATACATACAGTATGCTAATTTACATTTAAAACATTGCTAGGTGGAATAACATTTTCCTTAATATATATATAGCATATAAGTAGCGACAGTATAGAATAGGGATAGATGTCAGATAGTAATAGATAATAAAGGACAGAATAAGTACGGTTTAAGGTCATGGTATCTGGAATAAGTTTGCCTGGGTTTGATTCCTTATTCTATCACTTATGAATTAAATAATTTTAGCTTGTTTTTTTCTGTTTCCCATACCTCTCTACGTTTTGTTGTTATGCTTAAATGAGTTATATGAAAAGATTAAAACAAACTGTCTAGCATATGATGAAATTATATGTTTTTGTATGTTCTTTTTTTTTTTTTTTTTTGCAGTACTGGGGATGGAACTCAGGGGCGTTCGACCTCTGAGCTACAGCCCCAGCCCTATTTTTTATTCTTTGTTTTGAAACAGGGTCTCACTAAGTTGTGGAGTACCTCACTAGGTAGCTGAGGCTGGCCGCTAACCTGGATCCTCCAGTCTCAGCTTCCTAAATGCTGGGATTACAAGCATGTGCCACCACGCCTGGCTCTATATGTTCTTGCTTCTTATAGGTATTAATCTTCATCCTCATAGTATAGAAATGGCTAGAGTCATTTATGAAGAATTTAAACTGAAGCCGGGCGTGGTGGCACACACTTGTAATCCCAGCATTCGGGAGGCTGAGACCTGAGGATCCGGGTTTGCGGCCAGCCTCAGCTACCTAGTGAGGCACTCCGCAACTTAGTGAGACTCGGTTTCAAAATAAAGAATAAAAAATAGGGCTGGGGGTATAGCTTGGAGGTAGAACACCCCTGAGTTCAACCCCCAGTACTGCAAAAAAAAAAAAGTTATTGGATCTAGCCTCATATGTAAAATTGGGAAGTTTATATGGTAAAAAAGTAGTGAGTTTTTCATTTTTATTTTTTTATTGGTGCATTGTATCATACACTGTTGTGATATGCAAACTGGTAGAGACACATATGCACACAGGTCTCATTTAACCCTTCTCTGATTCCGACCCCTGTTCCTTTTCCCTTCCTCCTTCTCATGTTGGGTTTAGTGATTGACTTTGTTTAACTGCTTTCATTGCTTATGATGTTTGCATTCATTTATTGTTTTTTATTGAGAGAAAAGCTTAGACTTTCCCTATAGACATTTATTATAAAATTAATTAGATTCAATTTTATAAGGTACATTCAGAAAAATAGAAAGGATCAAACAGCAGATAACATCAGGAACAAAAAGTTTGGGATTATGAGTCTGTGTTTAACCATGATGATTTCTAACAGTCTATTGGTACCAGTCAATATGAAAAAAATGAGTACAAGAATGCCAGATTTTTGCAGGAACATAGATCATATTGAAGCCAAAAGACCTTAAAATGGGTGCTAATACAGAAGAAAGTAAGCAGCGGCTCCCTGAGATTTGAAAAAAGTAACCATAGTTGAGGTATGGCAGTGCAATTAATGAATATAAGGGATCCCTGTTTCATTCTATGATCTACTATGGAAAAGGCTAGGTATTTTAGTCAGCGTTCTCAACACTAAGACCCCCAAATACTTAACAAGCACTATTTAGAGTAAAAATTTATTTTCTCATAATTCTAAAGATTTCAGAGGACATAGCCCATTTTGGGGCCAGCTTCCAAGCAGGAGCAGTGGCTACAGATTCTTAGGGCATAATGGCTAGAAGCAGAGAGAGAGAGAGTGAGAGCTTACTGTCAGCTCTTGGCAGGAAGCTGTGGCTCCCTGCCCAGGAAAACACCATCTTGGGCTATGCCCCCAGGGACCCTTCCTTTGGAACCAAGTCCTTTCTCTGATCATGGCTGTTTTTTCTAATGCAGGAGGTTTGGGAGACATTTGAAACTTAAATCATAATATTCAAATATTAAAATATTTCTCATTAAAAGGGAATCCACCTCTGAAATTTTCTACATAATATTACTTCCAGAAATTAACTCCTAAAAATTAAAAAACTAAACACTATGAATAGGTAATAACAGAATGTAGTAGAGGATGTTGACCAAATAAATGAAACATTTGATACAGCATAGTTTAATTCTCAGTTATACACTTATATACATACTTATCAACATACACATTTATTTATAAAACATACAAACACATATCTGTATATTTGAAAGTAAGTATATGAAACACATGCATGTTTATTTAATGATAAAATGGTGTATGTTTAACTGTATATAGGTGTTTATGTATATATATGTAATTTTAATGTCTAAAATGATGAGAATTTACTTTTTTTGGAGTTTAAGGATCAGGGAGAAAAATTTAGTTACAATAAACCATTTAAATCCTATAATCCCAATTTAACTTGTACAATCTAAAATTGAAAAAAAAAAAAAAACCCTGTTTCCCAGAAACAGATTTAGATTTAGAAGAGGTGAAATGTGAGTAGAATATTTTTAACACTAATATCTTAACACAGATAACACATAAAATAAGATCTACAGGACCCCTAGAAATGTTCAAACATCCATTTGTGCAAAACACAGTTGTCCCTTATCCTTCATTTATTCTGCTGATTTTCAATAATTCCTTCTAGATAATTTGCTGTCCTGGACAACTCTACAAAACCTTTACATTTCTGTTTTTCATTTTTGTTATCATTGTAATTTAGAGAATATATAGCTAACTTGGCTACTGGAAGATCATACCAGGATGATATATTTACTGCTACCTAGTTTTCTTCTCAGTATGGCAGAACCATGTTAAGTTTCTCTGATGAAAAATTTGCAAAGGTTAAGGCAATTGCTTTCTGTTTTCTCTTCTTCTGTACACTATTAAACCAGTCCATTTTTTTTTTCTTATACTGCCCTTGTGTGCTTGGTTCTATTTTTAGTGCTGATTGTTTATTTTAGTGATAATTATGAATATTTATTCTTAAATGCTATTAGACCCTGAATATCTTAGTTTATTTAATGGCCAATTTTATCCCTCACTTTAATCTTAAAATCATCTGCAGATTTTCCTCAAATAGATTTTAGCTCTACCACATGTGGCTACATTTCTAAGCACCATTTACTTCATTTGCAAATGGCTTTTCTTTTTATATTGTCAATGCATGGGGTGCAGCCCCATTATCAGGGCAAATGGAAGCGATAACTGCATAGTGAAGCCTTTCATAGAAATTCAATCTACTTGTTCAAAACTAGATCTTTGGTCAATATCTCTTTTAAATTTATACACAAGAAACACAGTCAACAATTCCTTGAAGTAGAAAGACAGTATGATAGATGAAAGATAGATTGATTTCCACAAGATTTTTATGAACAATACATACTTTATAAAACATACTCATTTTTCCTTAAAAAAATTGAATACTTTTATTTCTCCTTCTTTTGACCAATTTATTTCCATGGATTATCACTAAAATAATTGGCTTAAAATAAAAAAGTATCATATAGTTCATCAATAGATACATTTAAAAATAAAAAAAACAAAGTTTGCCAATAAATTATGGATAAAAAGTCAAAAATAATAAACTGTGAAAGTGATGCTTAATTGTGATAATTATTTAAGCAGAAAATATATTTTAAAAATATGCAAGTCAAGCTGGGCGTGGTGGTGCACGCTTATAATCTCAGTACTTGGGAGGCTGAAACAGGAGGATCTGGGTTCGTGGCCAGCCTCAACTAAAAATAGGGCTGGGGATGTAGCTTAGAGGTAGAATGCCCCTGGGTTCAATCCCCAGTAACACACACACACACACACACACACACACACACACACACAACACACACACACACACTGTATATATATATATATATATATATATATATATATATATATATATAAAATACATTTTTTCACATGTAGAAGTAAGAAATGTAGAGGTTTCTGTCATGATAATTTTATTCTCTCTTCCCAGGGATAACCATTATTTGGATTTCCTGTGCTAAGGTTTTGTCTCCTTTGGGACTATTATGAATGGAATTAAATAATATATACTATTTTGTTTCCATATATGTTGCATTGTTCTTGTTTATAGTATGCGTTCAAGTTTTTTCATTAAATTGTTATTCCTTCATTTTTCTAGTTTTGTGTGTCATGTTCTACTATATTAGTTTGCTATTGATGTAAAAAAGAATTACCCTAAAACATAGAGACTTAAAATTGCAAACATTTATCTTCTCACCATTTCTGTGGGTCAGTAATCCAGGTGGAATTCAGATGAGTAACTCGGGCTCAGGTCTCTCTAAAGGCTGCAATGAGCGTATGAGCCAGGTTGGTCTTTATTTCAAAATTTTAAAAGGGAGAGATCTGATTCTGAGCCATCCACCTGTTCATGCTGAAACTTTAAGACATTAGTTACTTGCCTTGTGAGCCTCTTTCTAGGGCAACTTATATTACGCCTGATATTCCTTAGAGCAAGTGGTGAGTAAGTGAGAGAAAACACTCAAGGCAAAACCAAAAACTATTGCTTCATCTCAGAAGTGAAATGCTAGCACTTAAAAAATATTGTACTGGTTAGAACTCAAAGGGAAGTGATTACACATGACATAAATACAAGAAGTCAAAAAAATTGGGGGCCATTATAGAGGTGACCTTCTACAATGGCTGTATTGATGCTGGGTAGAAGAAAGAAGTAGTAGAAAAGAGACAGACAGGAAGGAAAAGTGAAATATACCTTTAATATAAGATCCTGGTACTAAAGTACTTCATCCTTTACTCATCAAATAAGTTCTCTTTCCCAGACCTGTCTTTCCTAAATTTCTGGGAAATATGTAGATCCTAGAGTTTATTGGAAAAGACTATAATTGTCCTATGCATTGTAAATAAGACAAATATATTATCTTGAGGAACCTATGCTTTTAGGAAACTTTCCAGTTTATCAGATAATAAAGACTGAGGACACTAAGAATGACCAGACCACCATAAACTGCCTCGAGACTACCAAACTGAGGTCATTGTCACATAACTCCTCTAGCCCATCCCTCACAAAAGTTCCCTATAAGAGTCCTGCATTCTCTTGAGATGACCCACATTTGCCCTTGAATGTGTATTTCCTACTTTCCTAAATAAACCTCTATGCCTCTGACTGGTACATGCTGAAATTCTTTTTCATCATGTTAGCCAAGGACTCCACCAATCCTGAGTCCCTGAGTTGAGAAATGGACCCATAACCCCAACAGTATGAATATATGATCTCATTTATCTATTCTTAAATACATTCACAGTTGTGTTGTTTGAGTTTGTAGCTTTTACAAAGGGAATTTAAGAAATATTCTTGTGTATGTGTTCTAGGGAAATATAGACATATTTCTTGGGAGGTTATACCTAAATTAGAATATCTGGTTTTCAGGATATTCATATATTCAGTTTCTTAGATACTTACAGTTATCCAAAGTTTACTTAACACCTCAAATTACAACTGGCATTGAATAAAAACGTTTTTATGTCTCATCTATTCTCTTTATTTTAGTGCCTAATGCATTATTAAAAATATATTCATATAATCAAGTATTTGAGGACATTTGTCTTCATTATGACCTCTTTTAATTTAAATTTCATGCTTGTTTTAATTTAAATTTCATGATGTAGGGCATTTCTGAAACTTTTTTGTATATTGTGAGTTATAGGGAAAATGTATATACACACCCATGTATACACACACACATATACACACATATTATAACTTTTCTTACTGGTTGAACATCCAGTTGGTCTAGTGATATCCATGAAATGATCATCCTGTCAGCATTGCATTACAATGCAACCTGTATATAGGTGGTGGGACTATTGTTGAACACTCTTCTGTTCTATTTATCTTCTCTTCTGTCCTATTCTAATATCATGTAATTTTATTGATTATAGTTTACTAAAAATTATTCACATCTAAAAATATATGCCCTCTGGAGTTTTCTTTTTCAAAAAAAAATGTTAGAGTTTATTTAGCTTCCTAGAATTTTCTTTTTTTATTTCTTCATTTATATTAAAAATTAAATTAGCATATCAATTTCCTCAAATGCCATTCTTTAATTGTCCTGGAAACTTCCTCAGTGTTTCTGATGTTGCCCTTTCTCCTGGTGGTTTTTTTCATTGTAGTTTTTCATTTTGGTTATTTTTAACCTTTTTATTTTTCAGTCGTCCTGATTACAGGAGGTGTTTTTCATGTTTTCACTTTGCTGCTTATCCATGATATCATATACTTGATCATTTTCAACCTATATCAGTTTTTATCATTTAATAAAATTTGTAGAGAGAAAAGTCATGGATAGTACACTTTCCATTACTAAATGTAAAGAAAAAAACAGGTCATGATACCTATGAACTAGCCTGACCTTATCACTGATTGCTGGAATTGTTCTCAGATGCTCTGCCCCACTGATACATTTTATTGTTCTTTTTTTTTTTTTTTTTTTTTTTTTTTTTTTTTTTTTTTTTTTTTTTTTTTTTTTTTTTTTTTTTTTTTTTTTTTTTTTTTTTTTTTTTTTTTTTTTTTTTTTTTTTTTTTTTTTTTTTTTTTTTTTTTTTTTTTTTTTTTGCGGTACCAGGGATTGAACTCAGAGGCATTCTACCTCCGAGCTACACCCCCAGCCCTATTTTTTATTCTTTATTTTGAAACCAGGTCTCGCTAAGTT
>PVLC010000650.1:22241-189883 GCA_004027655.1 Graphiurus murinus | reverse complement strand
TTTTTTTTTTTTTTTTTTTTTTTTTTTTTTTGCGGTACTGGGGATTGAACTCAGGGGCATTCTACCTCCGAGCTACACCCCCAGCCCTATTTTTTTATTCTTTATTTTTTTTGAAACCGAGTCTCACTAAGTTGCGGAGTGCCTCACTAGGTAGCTGAGGCTGGTCTCGAACCGGGATCCTCCGGTCTCAGCCTCCCGAATGCTGGGATTACAAGCGTGCGCCACCACGCCCGGCTCCCAGCCCTATTTTTTATTCTTTATTTTGAAACCGGGTCTCACTAAGTTGCGGAGTGCCTCACTAGGTACCTGAGGCTGGCCGCGAACCCAGATCCTCCGGTCTCAGCCTCCCGAATGCTGGGATTACAAGCGTGCGCCACCACGCCCGGCTAAATGATGAAATTCTTATAGTTGGTACGACCCACTTAAGATCTATCACCCTGCAGCCTAGTCAGGTGGCGCTGAGCCACCCTGACCTTGGAGCTCCCAGGCAATGCTGTTGCTTTTTCTTCTTCTCAAATGTCATTGGGATCCAAACTCTGTGTGAACCCCCAGCCATGACATGACTCTCCCAGGCTCCTACATCTATAGTGACTCTTGTTGCACTGGGAATGACACACTAGGGCAAGGCCACCCCCTTTCTCTGCCAGCTGAACGTATGTGTATCTTACCCTAGCATTTCTAGTAGCTTCATGTTTCCCAAGCAAGCAAGCCTGTGCAGGAACTGTGCTCTTTGAGCGATTTACGTTTATGTATTCAGGGAGCAAACTGTTTCAATTCTTTGCTGCTGGCAAATAATAAAGTTATTTATTTCCAGTCAGTTCTTCATAAACATTGTAGTCTTTGAAGAAAGGCTGTCATTTCACTTCTGCCACTTCCCCCTTCACCCCATACCTGGATATGCATTCACGCATGCATATCCCCCCCCCCCCCCACACACACACCCAACACACACACACATTTATTCACTGGCAAAGGACATATGCCATCATCCTCCCCAGATGCACATTGGTTTTTCTGTTGCTGTTGACTCTGTGCTTCTGTGGAATTCTTGAACAGAACTTGCCGTGGGGAAGACCAACAGGAGCCATGCTTGCTGTCCCCTCCCAGGCTGCTTCAGCCTCCTTTCCTTAGAAGACACTAAGAGTTTCTTGCCTGGATAAAGGTCTCCCTCAGACCCCAGCTAAATGGATAGAGTTCTGTGAGACAAGTCACTCCCTAGATGTGTGGCCATGGCACTCTGTGTTGCTGCTTGGCCTGCCCTGCTTTGAAGGGACTGGTTGAAATATGCCACCAAGCTCAGGGCAGCTCTGGAGGAGAGCTTTAACAGATCCACACCCTTACTGGAAGTGCTGCTAATGGAAATTGTAAACTGAGGCAGCACGGGCCAGGGAGTGCCAATCCTTTCCTGGGGCCTTAATGTCTTTTCCTTCAGGTTTCTGCACTGAAAAGTTTCTTAATGATGAATTTTCATTACCACGTTTGAAGAATGTATCCAACTCTTTCTCTCCTCTATACCTGAGAAACAGAAGCATCCTTTTAGCAATGCAGGGCTTATTCCCAGAGGTGAAAAAGAGAAACAATATGATTCTGGGAAACTTGGCTGCAGATCTACAGGGGAAGGAAAACAATGTTCTGGGTTCTGAACTCAGAACTATCTGAATGAAGCCCTCCCAGAGCGTGGACATATCTTGGCTTGAGTGTTTCTACAGAATCCTAGTTTTACCTTGTCAGACCATCTGACCGATCGACTCTATATCAGCCAGTTCTTCTATGGACTTGACATAATTGTAAATTTCACAATTCCAAGGCATTGCCTGAGTTAACTTACATTTGGAAAGATAGACTGCACAGAAACAAATACATGCTAAAAAGTAAAATCTTTACATTTGTACTCCTGCCACAGTCTGTTTTGTTGTATTATATATCATTTGGTTTTTTCCAAATCTGGCAGGGACACAGGATCTTGAAAAAGTCTTAGGAGGGAGCCAATCCCAATTTGGATCCTGGGTCTACTGTGGACATGTGGATGACTTCGAGGAGGCTATTCAGTTTTAAGCCTTGGTGTACATGTTATAGTTATAACTAGAGTCGGCTCCTGCCTCTTAGGATCGTTGTTAGTGTTTTTGGTAACTAGACCTTGCCATATCTCTCATGCAATGGCCTGTTTGTGCACCATGCATGTTCATAGCTGTGATTCTACCAGGGAGATTCTGCCCTATCCATTAATGGTAATAAATCAGGAAAAGGAGCTGTGTCAGCCTCCTCTAGCCTGAGTAACGAGCTCCTTGAAAGGAAGACTCCTGGATTTGCCCCTGAAACTATGAGCAAGGAACCCTGAATTGTCCTAACAAATGTGGGCAGAGGTCTCAGGAAACTCTTTGGGGAAAACAAACATATTGAAACTGTAGTGCTGGGCACTAGATGAGGGGATAGAATTAGAGACAAAGTGTAGAAGGGGAGCCAACTAGGGGATGTGATCCTTAGGTGGAAATCAGGGAATGCTTCCCTGCAGAGCTGACATTGAAGCTGTGGTTAGAATGACAAAGAAGAGCTTGTAGCATGTGGAAGGGAAACAGAAGGCATATTCTAGGTACACAGGTATATGGGTTGGCAGAGTATAGAGGGGATTAGAGGATGGAATGAGGCTGAAAACTCAGGTGCTAACCTTTCTCTTTGGCTTATCCTGTGGACCCTCAGAATCACTGATAGGTCTTAAAGGAGTGCCTAGGAAGGACTAAGAAACTTCATTTTGGAGTGAACAAAGCAAAGGTCCAGGAAAGCAAACTTCTAAAGGGCAGATGCCTGAGATGTGACAGTGGAAAGATTTGAAAGCATATTTCAGTGGTTGGCTTGACAGGATTTAGGGAATGGCTGGATTTTTGTTTGTTTGTTTGTTTGTTTTGTTTGGGGATGGCAGAATGGTGTTAAAGGTGGAGGAGAAAGAGCAGTGGGATAGATTGTGATGTCCACAAACAAGGACAACATGAGAAGAAATTGATTTGAGAAACATATCATGGGTTTGGATGCACATGTGTAATACTGGAGGTTTCCTGGGAAAGTTCAAGGTCACAAGAGGAACCCAGGCAAAGTATTCCAGTCCAGGGAGTGGCATAGAGGCAGCAGTTAAAGCTCTCCGAGTACCTGTAGGACAGGTTTAGGAAGAATAAACACCCTACAAGACACCAACATGCAGTGAAGGGGCTAAGGGTTGCATAGGCAGAGAAGAAAATGGAAAGAAGAGTATCATAGTCATCTGGAATATAAGGTAGTAAAGAAGTCCAAGGAATCATTAGTGTTGGACTTCACATAAGACGATCGAGTGATTTTATACTGTTTGTCAGCTGTCAGTACAGTTTCATGAAAGTTGAGTGAACTAAAGGCAGGTTACAGGTGATTGTGGAGTGCATGTGGATAGTAAGGAGTAGACTTACCAATATAGATTTATTATCCCAAAACTCTTTTTTTAATTTTTTTTTAATTTTTTTTTTTTAATTGGTGCATTGTAATCATACATCTTTGTTAGGTACAAGGTGGAATAGGTAAAGGCATACATGCACACATTTCTTATTTAACCCTTCCCCAATTCCTGCCCCACTCCCTCCTCCTCCCTCCTTCTCAAGGTCAGTTTAGTGATTGACTTTGATGTGTTCATGAAAGTATATCATACTCATTAAGGTGTCCCCCTCCCCCCATCATTTTCCCTTAAGTCAAATTCTTTGTTCACCTAAGGATTCTCCTTCTTCATCTGGAGTCCCTCTTATGTCCCATTTTCTCCCTAGCTTCCACATATTAGGGAGAGCATAGGATTTTTAACTTTTTGTGACTGACTAATCTCACTTAACATAATGTTTTCCAGTTCCATCCATTTCCCTGCAAATAACATGAGTTTGTTCTTCTTTATGGCTGAGTAAAATTCCATTGTGTACATATCCCATAGTTTTGTAATCCATTCATCTGTTGATGGACATCTTGGCTGGTTCCATAGTTTGGCAATTGTAAACTGTGCAGCTATAAATATAGATACATATGCATTGGTCTGATAGTTTGGTTTCCATTCTTTTGGGTAGATACCCAGAAGTGGTATTGCTAGATCATATGGTAGGTTCATTCCCATTCATCTGAGGCTCCTCATATTGTTTTCCAAAGTGGTTGCACTAATTTGCAATCCCACCAACAATGTATTAGGGTTCCCATTTCTCCACACCCTCGCCAGCATTTGTTATTGTTTGTGTTCTTGATGATTGCCATTCTGATTGGAGTTAGGTGAAATCTCAAGGTAATTTTGATTTGCATCTCTCTGATTGCTAATGATGTTGAACATTTCCTCATACATTTATTGGCCATTTGTATCTCTTCTTTTGTGAAGTGTACTTAGTTCCTTTTCCCATTTTTGATTAGGTTATTTGTTTTCTTAGCTGTGAGCTTCTTGAGTTCTCTGTATATCCTAGATATTAGTCCTCTATCAGAAGAGTAGCTGGCAAAAATTTTCTCCCACTCTGGGGGCTCTCTGTTGAGGTTCTTGATAGTTTCCTTTGCTGCACAGAAGTTCTTTAGTTTAATGCAATCCCATATATTAGTCTTCCTTTGAGTTGCTTGTGCTTTTGGGGTCTTGTTGAGAAAGTTTTTACCTATGCCTTTGAGTTGAAGTGTTGGGCCCCCTTCAAGTAGCTGTAAGGTCTCTGGCCTGACTTCCAGGTCTTTGATCCACCTTGAGTTGACTCTTGTGCGGGGTGAGAAAGTGGGGTTTATTTCTATTTTCCTGCATATGGTTAACCAGTTTGGCCAACACCATTTGTTAAAGAAGCTATCTTTTGTCCAGTGTATGTTTTTGGCTCCTTTGTCAAAAATCAGTTGACTGTAAGCACGTGGATCTGTTTCTGAATCTTCTATTCTGCTCCATTGGTCTGTGTGTCTGTTTTTGTGCCAGTACCATGCTGTTTTTATTACTGTGGCTTTGTAGTAAAGTTTGAAGTCAGGTATTGTGATACCTCCTGCATGGTTCTTGTTACTAAGAACTACTTTGGCTATCCTGGGCTTTTTGTTGTTCCAAATGAATTTAAGGACTGATTTTTCTATGTCTGTGAGGAGTGATCTTGGTAATTTCATGGGTTTTGCATTGAATCTGTGGATTACTTTTGGGAGGATGGCCATTTTGATGATATTTATTCTACCTATCCAAGATCATGGTAGATTTTTCCATTTTCTAAGGTCTTCGATTTCTTTTTTCAACTTTTTGTAGTTTTCCTTATAGCGGTATTTTACCTCTATAAGGTAAATGTAGGTTATGTATAATGGATTCATTTTTGGAATGGTCATCTTCTAGGAGTGATATTCTGTTTTCCATGTGGTCTAATCTACTGTTTATAGTTTGTATTGATGTCTTCATTTCTATTATGGCATCTTTCACATCCTTAACTTCCCTCAAGGCTTCTCTATGATTCCTGCTCAGGGTGTCAGATTCTTTGTTTTTTTGTTCCTTTATTTCTTTCCAGCTCTCTCTGCATTCTTTCTGGAAGTTTTGTATTGTTTCTATTATTAAAGATCTGAATTGTCCTTCTGGTAAGCTCTGCCATTCAGTGTTGTTGAGTTCTGTTATTCTGGGATTGTGTTGACTCGTTGTTTCTTTGGTATTTCTCCTTCCCATGGTTTCCCTGTTCTTAAATTTATATCTTTGCTGCTCTTACATGCTTTCTCTGAATTTATAGGTTTCTTATTTTTATTTTCTCTCTGTGAATGGTATCTTGTACTGAGTTGCAATTACTCTGGTACTTCTGCCTGCTCTATTGGTGTCTTTGGTGGTTTCAGGTGTTAACTTCTAGGGTCTAGCAAAAGCTAACAAAGCAACCAATCCTCCAAACAAACATAGGTAAATGGAAGCAATGCAAAGTGAAAACAGAGTAAAAACAAAACAGAAAACAAAAAGCAACAACAAGAAACAAAATAAAAATCCCTGCAAGTTTGTAAGAACAGACCCGATTTGGCCTCTGCAGATCTTTTGGGTAGATCCCTGCTGCTGTGGGCGGTAGACAAAATGGCAGCTGCTATAGCCATGCACGCGCCAGCTCCCCCCTTTCTCCCTGGTCTGTTCTCTGGGTTCCGACCAACTGCCCCTGTTGCTTTACTTTTTCTGCTGCTTTGCTTCTCTTTCCTTCTTTCAAGAAGATGCTCCTGCGGCAGTTTTGAGTCAAGCCCTGCAGTGCAGTTGATCTCTCCTCCGGCTCTGTAGGGAGAGGTGTGCTGGGATTGCGCCACGCCGGCTTAGGCTGGTCGTACCACGCGTTCTGGTCACTGTTGAAGGTGCCTTGCTATGCCACCTGGCTAGGATGTGGAGTTTAGGAGTCGCTCACTCCACCTCTGGTCGCTGGGAATGCAGAAGGTTGTTATATATTTCTTTGTCTGTAGACCCATGCCGGGGGCTGGCTCAACGGCAGCTAACACTCAGCAACGTGGCACCGCGTCCGCACAGACAGATTTCTTTGCTCTCCCTGGTCGGCCTTCCAGATTCTGACAGCTGTATTTCAGTTTTCGTAGGGTTGTTCAACTTTTGGTTGCTTTTTTTCTTCTGTCAAGAAGCTGCCTCTATGGCAGATTTGAATCGAGCTCACAGCGTCTGATGAGAGGTGTCTCTATCCCAAAACTCTTAACAGAGAAGGGAAGGTAGTGCAGAAAAATGAAAGCTAACCACGCAAGGTAACATTCTGAGGATGTCAGCATATTGAGCACTTCTGGAACTGTAATTCTTTCTTGAGAATCAGGAAGGTGGAATGTGTAGTTGGAAAAGCTATTTGGTATACCTATTGTTTTCATAATACCAATTATATAATGTAGAACAACAAAATCTTCTTGGCAAATGAGGATATTAAAAAGATGGAGTGAGAAGATATCATAGAGAATATGCCTTTTAAAATGTTGAGAAGCCCTGGTGTGAATTCTGAGACGGAACTCAGAAAGGCTGCGGGAAAATAACAAACAGAGCAGTGGCCTGGGGAGACAAAATGAAAGAGATGGCCAGAGAGCATGGTTGGGGCACTTTAAGACCAGCTCGGGCACTGAAGTGAGTGGGTATGGGCACAGACCTGGCTTCTGTGTCATGTGAGCATTTACCTGGACCATGGTGCCTGTGGTACAGCTTACAGGTACCTGGGATTTACGCTCCACACCAAGTAAAAAGGACACTCTGCTGGAATTGATGTCTCTGCAGCGGGGGGGGGGGGGGGGGGGGGTATTTGGCTTGTGATTCTCCAGGGGAATGTCAAGAGAATTGTTGAGATCAACCCCTTTTGTGCTGCTCTTATTAATCCCAGCCTTTCAGAGAACCCTCCATACTTCAAGGTGGGGTGGACACTTTCCATTGTAATGTGGCTTTTTTTGGGCAGACGGCCCCACAGCTTGATAGGGAGTGGCATTTGGCCTGAGCCAGCTGGCCTCTCTGTCACGGTTCCTGCACCCCTGTACGGGGAGTGATTGCTTGGTCAGATGGGAGAGCAGGTGGAGCTGGGGAAAGTCAGCTGTAGCTAACAGGTCAGTGCCTTCTGAAAGCTCTTGCCCTTTAGTCCTTTGAGCACCTGCCTTAGGTTTGGTCGGTAAGCCAGTGACCTTATGCCACCTGAGCTGAGATTGTTCAAGGTCCCTCTGCCTGCTGCTGTGGCCTCCTATGCATACTTATTTCAGTCTTGGAGGCAAATCACAGTCAGTTCTTGTCCTGAGTTAGCAGAGAAGCCAAGATCACTGATCAGCCTGCATTTGTCTAAAAACATCCTTTTTCCTCATCCAGCAGTTAGTGAGCCCTATAAGAGTCCTTCCATGAGAGCAAAAGCAGTTCACCCGCAGCCTTTATTTTTAGTTTATCTCCATTTGTCACGTGCATCACATTTTATTTTGGTATCTTGTCTAACGGGAGACCAAGGCACATATTTGCAAATCATTTGTCCCTAAATTCATGTTTTTATTTCATAGCACTGGTGACCATAGACTGTGTGTCCTGGTACTGTGACCTTTATATGACGTTGTCTTATTTTGAATTACATTCTTAGCTCTTGGGTATCAGGGTCATGCTGAGGGCACAATTCCGAAAGTTGTCCTGTTGGCTGAGCATAGCAGGTATCAGAGTTGCAACCCTGTAAACCAGATGCTTTCTCCTGAATTGAAAGAGAATAATAATTTAAGGCTTCAGTGCAAAGTAATCTAAAAGTCTTAAGTATTTGGAATCTTCTGCCAACTCACTGAGCCCACCTCTCATTTGCATTTCCATGTTCTTAAAGTTGTTACAGCTTTAGGTATTATGAATTACAGGCTGAAGCAGGTTGGGCAGACTCACCTTGCATAGAACTTGTGGGACAAGCTGCCTAGAAGGCAGCAGCCACTTGGCAGGGGGTCCCCATGTGGATCACAGCAGGTGACTTATAATTAACCAGTTACCTAGTCACATGAAACAAGACTAGAAAATGAGACTTCCCTTTGCATGCCCTTTGGTATTTTTAAAACATCCCCCCCCCTTTTTTTTTTTTTATTACAGCTTGTATTCTGATAAGGGAGACAGTGAGAACGGTTCTGGGTATCTGGGATTTAATAAAGGGCATTGGGTTTGGGCATGGTGAACTACAAGTGTGGTTGTATATTCTTCCACCCTGAATGCCTTTGAATAAAGTGCTTTATTTCCTCTTTCTCTGTAATATCTCTTCAGTTCAGCCAATCCTAATTGGAATATCAACTGTCTGTTTCAGTAGACCAAAAACTTGTAATGAGAGAAGGAGAGGGAAGGTAAACAGGAATATCCTCCTCATCTCCTGGCCCCAGGAATGGTGGATCCCCATTGATTACCAGTGCCTAACCAAATTACACAATTAGAGCCAATGTATGTTTAAGTGAGAAATCCCATTCTGTTCTCACAGAGGTGCTAATGAATCAGGCTGTTACTGTGGTTGTGTTTGCTGGGCTTCTATCCTTAATTAAGCAATTACAGGGTCTGCTGATACTTATGAATTCTTTTCAGATGCTTTAATTGAATTGCAACTTAATGGATATTTGTAAAGTGGGATATTCTTTCTCTTGGGACTTCCCAGTTTGATTCTGTCTTCACTGCATACTTGTTTTCAGTTGGGTCCCATTACTAAAAAAATGGGCAGCTTGGCATGAGACTTTTTATTTTGAAACAGGGCCTCACTAAGTTTCTGAGGGTCTTGCTAAGTTGCTGAGTCTGTCATTAGACCTGCAATCCTCCTAAGTACTGGGATTCCAAGTGTGTGCCACCACACCCAGCTAGTTCTTTACTTTTAATAGCAAAATTATAGGAATTATAAGAATTATACCCATATCAAGGGATCCTATAGGGTCACTTGTAGGAAAGAATTAGCACAATTAGCAGATTTGAGGAACATGTTTTAATGAAAATATTTTTTGCAAGTGCACTATTTAAAAAAGGCAGTCATCACAAAATAATTCATAAATTTACAAGCTAGTTCTTCTCTTTAATGTTTTTTAATCTAGTAGTATAGAGAGCCATTTGAAAAACAAGGAAAAACAAAAGAAAAATCATCAAGTTTAGGCAGCATACCATGAGAGTTATCTTAGTCCATTTTCTGTTACTATAACAGAATACCCAAGTATAGGTAAGTTGTAAAAGAAAAATTTATTTTGGCTTATGGTTCTAGAAGCTGGGAAGTCCAAGCACCTAGTGCCAGCATCTGTTCAACTTCTGGCAAGGGCTTCCTGCTGCTTCAGCTCACCGTGGAAAAGCTGAAGGGCAAGTGAGTACATAGAAAAGAAACAATACAGGGGGCCCATTCTTGCCATAACTGACCCCGTTCATCAATGCCCTGCAGCCCAACACTGCCACAGTGGCAATCAGATTACAGCATGGGTTTCAGAGGGGACAAACCACATTCAAACGATAGCAAGACTGCAAAGGAAGGAACAGTTAACTGGGGAATGGGAACGACTTCCCAGGGGTGGTATCATTTCTGCATCCAAGAAGATCTGGAACATTTTCTTTTTACATGTTGAGTGTGATTTGTCTGGGCAGAATAACTTTGTATCAGTTCTCAGGAAGAGTTGCCTTAAAGAAATGGATGTACTCATCAATCATTTTTCCTCTCTGCTTCTGTACTGGTTTGTAAATCTCCTTCTTGGCTGTTCTGCCATTGAGACATAGCTACTCTGCCCTCAGCTCTGTCTCCGCAGGCACACCATCACACACTGATCATGTGAAATGAAAGTACAAACCTCCGTTGATAGCCTGATTACCTCCCGTCTTTAGATCATGAATTATCCCCAGAATAAACTGCCGCATACTGTGGGACATTCATTCGTATGATTATTTAATGGTTTTTCTGATATCCACTGGGCTCAATGTTAGGAACATAGGAAAGTATAATACAGTTTCACCTTCAAACATGGTGGTTGTGTCTCACAAATTAAAGAATGTGTAAACATATACAAAACAATACTCTTAAAAAGGATAAGAGTAGGAGAAATCATACCTTAAATTGCACACAAATGAAAACAACTCGAGTTCATGAAAAAACAAAAGTAATTGTGATACTTGTCAAAAGGGTTCAGGCCATTCTGGTCCACGTCCCAGAAGTATAGGATCCAGAGAAGATGGGGCTGAGTGCTTGCTGGGGCTGGGTCAGGGGAGGCCTAGAGTATGGTGTTCCCTCTGGAGGGTACATGTTTAGGAAAGACTTTAGCAAACTGCAGATGGATCCGTTTAGAGGAGAGTGATCTGGATGGCAAGATCCTAGAAATGCCAGTACCTAAGACTAGCTGTAGAAATCAAAGGACAGACTTCCAAGACATTATGTAGTGTTTCGGGATGAAAAATGGAGGGCTTGAATATGTTCCGTAGTCATTTTTTCTTTAATTTTTATTTTTTTAATTCATTCATTTATTTATTTATTTATTTTTGGTATTGCAGATTGAATCCAGGGGCATTCTACCTCTGAGCTACACTCCCAAGTACTAGGATTACAGGCATGAGCTATCACTCCTGGCTCACACTTTTTTAACATTGGATCAGAATAACAAAGTCATCAATAAAAATATTTGTTCAGCACAGGCGATCATGGACCCTTGGAGCTAAAACACTTGAAGAAGGATTCTTCCTTTCAAAAACTACTTCCTAATTATTTCCACCAGGCTGGCTTCCTTATCTTGGTGTGATGCTGGTGACCTGGGGGTAAGGGAAATAACCAGGCCCATATGTCAGCTCTGTACCAGCCTGTCTAGGCGCTGCTGTTACCAGGGGAAAGATGGTCCTAGTGGAGGATGCTGTGGCCTCCCTATTAGGTGTTCAGCCTCCACCACCTCGGTTGGGTTTTGCATGCCGAGAAAAGGTAGCTTTTCTTTATCCCCACTAGGATCGGCCTTTGGTTGGGTAGTCAGTGAAAAGATTCCTCTTCTAATTCTCTGACTCATGTTCTACTCTTCTAATCTAAATCCTTCTACTGGTACTTCTTACTCTCTTATTACTTTAGAGCTTTAAGATAAATGAGACAAAGCTGGGCGTGGTGACACACACACACACACGTCAGTACTTGGGAAGCTGAGAAGGAGAATCAAAAGTTTGAGGCCAGCCTGAGCAACTTGTGTGACCATTTCCAAATAAAAAATAAAAAGAGCTGGAGGTGTGGCTCAGGTGGAATGCCTCTGTGTTAATCCCCAGTGCCAAAAAATAAAGATAAAATAGATGAGACAAGGGGCAAAACCCCTGGCCAGGGACAAGGCCTGACCTGTGCAGAGCATGAAGCAGTAGAGTGGTCCAAAGGCCAGACCTATGAACTTTTCCCTAAGCATTCCCTTCCTGTTACTTCTCCCTTCTTTCTACTTGAAGGTTCCTTCTGAATTGGTTTAGGGTTGTCTAGGCTGCCTCCACCTAGTGGGCATATGAGGATAGAATGGGAAGCTTCCAGAAATCCGGTGGCTTTTCTCCACTGTCACGTTTCCAATTCCAGCACCTGTCTCTTGGGGTGCACCCATTCCATTCTTGCAGCTTGCCCAGGATAATACGTTTCAGTGTGGATTTTTCAGCATCTTGTCGGTCACTGGCGTCTCCCAGCAGCCACTTAGTGATAACGGTGGTGAGCCGCAGCATCCTGCGCCAGGCTGCTCTCAGCTAGCCCCGCCCTGTGGGGAAGCCTATTTTGCTAGACTCATAGTAGAAAATGGCAGAACCTGGATGCAGGACAGGGAGTGCAAATGGTTTGATAATATGAAATTAAAAGGAAATGCTAGCTGGACGTGGTGACGCATGCCTTTAATCCCATACTTGACAGGATGAGACAATAGGATCCTCAGGTTTGTGGCCAGTCTCAGCAACTTAGTGAGGGCCTCCACAACTTAATGAGACCCTGTTTCAGAATTAAAAAGAAAAGACAAAATAGGGTTATGGGTATAGCTCAGAGGTAGAGTGCCCATGGGTTCAATCCCCAGCACCACCAAAGGGAAATGCTTTGAAATTTGGTAATGGGAAGCCCCAGGGTGAACAGTACAAACTGCCTGTAAGACTTCGTCCAGGTTGCTATGGGAACCACCTCTCACATCCCCTCTTCAAACAGATTTGACTGGGTTTAAAATATAAATAAAACTGTTTCTTGCAATTGAAAAGTGGGCTTTTTCCCCTTCCCAGAGTTCAGGTCATCGCTCACCTTGAATTTCTTTCGAAGTTTTCCTAGGGCTTCCCCAGCTGTGTTGGTCTGGATTCGAGAGGGTTTGTGCCTGACCCTCTATAAACAGGTTGAGTGAGTAGCACCAACATGAAAATCAGAACATATTGTGTATCTGGTATTGGCCACCAGGCCCCAAGCACATCCTCCTGTTGGCCTTGAGGAGCCATCATAAATCTTCAGTCCTGAAAGTGGACAAGGCCAGTGACCACAGAGTACACATTGTCACAGCCCAGCTCTCAGTGCTCTGAGGAGCCCGGGGAGCTGCTCCTCATTTCAGTGCCATAGATCGCTCCTAGATTCTAAAGTGGGGCTGCCAAACACAGACCTAGGAGGAGCAAGAACAGCTCAATAGAAGTTCCTTTCACATTGGACAGCATCTGAGATGCAGCCACATTCTCTCAGTCATGTTATTTCATCATTAGTGCTTCTCGCAGTTTGTTTGTTTGTGGTACTGTGGATTGAACTTGGGGGCATTCTACCTCAGAGCTATACCTCCACTCCGATTTTATTGTTTTATTTTGAAACAGGGTCTTACCAAGTTGTGGAGGGTCTCACTAAATTGAAGAGGGCCAAGTTAATTTGCTGAGGCTGCCTGTGAACCTACGATCCTCCTGTCTCAGGCTCCCAAGTACTGGGATTACACCACCATGCCCAACTCTCCCCGTTTATTTAAATTGAGCCAGACCTTGTAGGTTTGGGGTTTTGTAAATAAAATTTCTCATAGGACCCTGTAAGGTTGTCTTACAGGTTTCTAGAGTAGACCTCGGGGAAAGTTTCCATTCCAGCCTTCTAGATTCCCTATGGTTTTTCTTTGTTGGACTTATACTCTCATGCTTTACAATAGCATTCCTGCATAAACCCTATTAACTCCCAAGCCTACCTTTACTATGTGTAGGAAGATATATAAATCGAGTCAGTCTGCGGCTGGTGGAGAAGTTCCCATTTCCCTGCCCTTGCGTGCCTCCTTTTCCTGAGCTTGTACATCTGCTGGTGATTTTTCTAGGGTTAATTTGGGTGTTTTTATTTTTAAATTGGAACATGGTGTCTGTCTCTTCTCTGTGTGTGTTTTGGATGCAGCCCCTGTGCTAGGCATGCGGTTATTAACTCCACTGATATACCAGTTCGCTCATTAGCATTTGCATTTTAAATTACAAGCTAGAGCAGACGACATTTATGCTATATTTGTACCATTGCCTTCTTCATGAATGATGTCGTATGTGCAAGGAATGCAGAAATAACTCTTCCAGGGCCCCGATGTATTTTAGTCTCCTTTTTAGCAAAATGCTATTTCTTTTTTACTCTTGATTCTCATTGTTTGATAGGGAATTTTTTTAAATTCTTTTCCAAGTTTAGACCTATTCGTGAGTGCTGCTGATTGGGAAGTGCTAACGAGGGACCAACCCTTCCTATCAAAATAGGCATACTGGCGTAGAGTGGCCATCTTTCCTACTCACGTGGTGATCCTTGTAAGCAGCCTGCCTTGATTTGAGAGGAGAGAGTTTTCTCCTCCCCAGCTTGGTGGGTGGGAAGACATGGTAACAGATACTCGATCTTCCTTGTGCTCACATTCTTCTCTTTTGTAGTCGATTAGTCAGTAGTTACTAACACCTGCTATTGCTTGGTACCACAAGGGAGGAAAGGAAATAGTGTATGCCTTCAAGGAGCTTTGACAAGAAGCATTTTTTCCCCCTTTCTAATTTTGCAACAGGGTCTCTTTATGTTGCCCAGACTAGCCTTGAACTTGGGAGCCCCCTGCATGAAGCTCCCACAAGCTGGGATTAGAGGCATGCGCCACCGTGCCTTGCTTTGGCAGGCCCCTAAGTGGGAGTTGCCAGTAGTTAAGTCCTCTTGGGCAGCTCATACTCTTGGCAGATGGTAACTTCAGCATCCAGATCACAAGAACCAAATCAGAATTGCACGGTCATGGATCATGGCCCTGTGATTGGAGGAGCCTCCCCAGGCTTGCCCAGCTCTGCCTAGCCTTGTCTTTGCTGGTTTCTGGCAGCAGACTGGGGATAGAAAGCAAGCTCTGACCGGTGGGTGTGAATTTGTGCCATTGTGCTTTTCCTCTGGGGTCTGTTTGATGAATTCACTTTTAAAACATAATGTAGAAGCCAGGCATGGTGGTGCACGCCTGTATTCCCCGTACTTGGGAGAATGAGACAAGGAGGATTTCAAGTTCAAGGACAGCCCCAGTGAGTAGTGAGACTCTCATCAACCTAGTGAGACCCTTTTCAAAATAAAAATAAAAGAGGACTAAGGGTGTGGCTCAGAGGTATAATGCCAAATCTCAGAGGTATAATGTTCAAATCTCAGTGCTCCATCCATACACAAACAAAACCCACACAATATAGAAAATCCAGAGAAGTTACATTGGAAATAGACATGTATTCTGTGTAGACAAGCAATACTTCTATAATCAGTGTATTACTGTTTCGCTACCTTCTTTACAGAAGTTTCCTCCCTTATAATACTCACTCTGCTAACTAGCTGCTGGAATAATGAAGAAATGCAGAGTTCCCTTTGTCATATGATCCAAGTACACATGATTCATTTTTTCAGAACCTGATTCCTGTCTCCAGGGGTGTGGTTCAGTAGTAGAGCACTTGCCTAGCATGCAGGAGGCTGTGAGTTCAATTCCCAGCACCACAGAGGGGGAAAAAATGATCTCTTTAAGGTGCCTCATTGCTGCACAAAACAAATACAAAAAGAAAAGAAATTACATTGTGGGGGAATAGCATTCTAGGCCTATTCTCTTGTTGGCTTACTTCATGCAATGAGGTTGGCCTTGAAATAAACACTGCCAAAACATGTTCCTTATTCCCTTAGAGAATAGGACTTACCCATTGAAATGAGGGCTAGGGGGAGGGGTAGCTTTTCTTCCTTCAACATAGTAGCACTTGAGCTATGCTATTTCACCTTCTGAATTCTGCTTCATGTTTCTTATACAGGTTTCTATATATCCTTTAATTCTATTCATTATTCTTGTTATAATTTCTTACCCTGGCATCTGCCGATTCAGAGTTCTAATAAACCCACACCCAGAACTACTCACATTGTTTAGAGTCAGATCACCAAATGGGGTCCATAGTCATCCATCCATTTCTAAATAAGAGTTCAGGCAGTGCCAATTCCTATCTCACATCTTCACATAAAGCAATCAACATGGCAAAATGGGCAATGAATTGTTACCTTCTCTCTAACTTAACTCTTTTCTTCTATGGAGTTGGTCCATTTGGGGGCACATTCTTTGTTCACCATGGCCTTTTTTGGGCATCTTGTACTTTTGGAGCTCCCTGCTCTCAACACAAGGGTCTACCTCATTCTTTGTCTTCCTTTGGTCTCTGTGCTGTTTCTTGTGAAACTCTAGAAACTAAGGTGTGCCTGACAGAGCAAGTCTAGATGTCATGGAGAGATGTTTGGGTCCCTAGAGATTTCAGAGTGGCAGGGCCGAGCAGGAGACACAGTGGCTTGTGTGACCTGTGCAGTGAGGTGAGGGTACAGCAGCAGGTGGGGTGGCAGCAGGCATCTTGGTGGCACTGGGGTGTTCATTGTGTAACATCTAAAAATGCTCCTTAGCGATGCTCATGAAAGCAGTCAAGGCCAGCAGCTCACTGGAGAGCCCTGGAATCCCACAGCCTGCCTTTCAGTGTTTTCATGGCGTTAATTATCCACGAAAGGGCCGACTGCTGCCAGGCACTCCCCATCCTGCTGAGCTGGTGCTCCGGAGAACGGGCTGTGCCTCAACTGTGTCCCCACAGCTGCCATCCAGCCTCTTGCGGTTCCCTGCACCTACCTTCCCTATGCCCTGGCTTCTGATGGGAACCTTGAATTAAGTGGGTTAGGAATAAACTGCTTGAATGTGTTTGTGCAGATAGCTTCTCTCACCAGCTATCTGAAGTGCTTTTTGAAATACACGGGAGCCCTTTGTAAGCTGCTTTATAAGCTGTGAAGTCCATTGTTGCTGCTCTCTGCAGCCAGCGTGTCTCTAACCTAAGTAATGTCTACTTGGCCCCGGGCCAGGGCTTGGTATCACAAGCCCGCGTAAGCAGCAAAGCCGCCCACCAGAGTCACTAGCAGCTGTTGCAGGTTGGAGGATTTGCAGAAATTGAGATTGCTGTTCCCAGATATTGGCACTTGCCTGGCGATGAATGACCGAGTCTGTGCAAGGGGACTCTGTATGCTTTCCTTCGGCCTTTTATTCGCAGCCCTCTATTGTGGCGCCTGCTCAATGGCCCCCTTGTGGAGGAGGGTGGCTGATTGGCTGGGTGAGTGGCCTGCCTCTGCCACCATTCCCTCCCTCAACTGGCCTAAACGGAGACATTAAGAATAGCTCTTTGATCCCCTGAACTGGTTCTTGGGGCAGGAATTTTGTGGCACATAGCACAAATGCCAAGGGCTACAAATCCAACCTCGAGAGAGTAGAGAAATGAACTTCACCTAAAAGAGAGTGAAATGAACTCTGCTTCGATTACTCTGGTGCCCTTTCGCCTTAACCTGCCCATCTGCACCAAAATAGCCAGAGACATAAGAACAAAGACCAGCAAAGGTCTATTCTGATAAAGTCATTAGTGGGTCGTGTGTTTATTTCTGATATGCTTGCCCAAGAGTGAAATTTTTAGAGGGCGATACCACTGTGTATAATTTCTTCTCCTTATATATACTCATGCATATTCATGTACACATAAGCTGAAACCAGTGCCATCTTCCTGGAGATCAAACTGCGAAGACTAGGGCATGAATGGCCTCTGCTAAGGGACGTCCATTCTCTTGACCTCAACCCTGCTGTCACCCCTTCTTGTGTTGTCTCGAGTTGTTCTTTCCATCACCAACGTGGAAGATACTTGAGAGCAAGAATCTTGTCATCTTGTCATCACTGAATCCACCATAACAGCTCCTAAAATGGTGCTTAGCCATGTATGATTGAATGAGCACACATGTTTCTGGGTTAACATTTTGATTGTTTTAAAATTTAGAAAACA
This sequence comes from Graphiurus murinus, assembly GCA_004027655.1. NCBI lineage: Eukaryota > Metazoa > Chordata > Mammalia > Rodentia > Gliridae > Graphiurus > Graphiurus murinus. The sequence goes on along the minus strand of PVLC010000650.1, from coordinate 172,236 downwards.
GAATAACCCTGCTCTGCCCATAGAGAATGTTATAGTCACAGTACCCCTGAAGTCACCAACAGACCCAAATGAGTGTCTCTCTGAAGAACTGGGTTCATGCCTGGGTCTGTCCCCAAGTCGCAGAACCTTGAACAAGTCACATTGCCTCTCTGGGCCTTGAGGGGGTTTTGTTTTGTTTTGTTTTCCCTAAAGTGAGGTTTGGGTTCGATTCTGTTTCTCTGGGGTTCATTTCTGGTCTGACTTTCTAATAACAATTTTTACTTAATGACTGTTTACTATATGCTGTATTTACTATGCGCTAATCCTAACCACAGCCCTACGAGGTAGGTAGCATTACAATCCTCATTTTACAGATAAGAAAACTGAGTTGTAAAAAGCTTGATGAATAGTTAGAGAACATTTTCTTAGTCTTATTCTATATGCCCTCATGTAGGATGTAGGTCCCATATTGGCAGTGAGCACAGTTACAGTCTAGCTTCCCAGCTTCCCTTCATCATGGAAGCTGCATATGCACTTGTTGTCTAGGAACCCAGCAGCACCTTTCTTGTGGGATGACCAAAAGCCAAGTTTAAGGAGGAGACAGTGGTAGTGGCCCTATGTAGTGTATGTAGGAAGAGAGGTATGGAGTTTTAGTTGTCGTTTTGAGTTTGAGTTGATTACCTCCGGAGGTGACACCAACAGGAGCACAGCTAAGCTGAGAGCATGGCTGGGACATGTGATTGTAGAGGAGTGAGCAGGTCAGACCTGTGGGATGGGTTTATGATCTGGGGCACTATGGACAAATTAAACTTTAGCCCTGAGTAAGCAAAGTCCTAAGCTAGTTATTACTGCTCATGGGCCCTGTGCAGCCCTTATAAATTATTCAGCTGCTTTATTAATAAAAGGCCAAGCAACTTGCCTAGTCCTGGTGATGCTTAAGTAGATAGCTTAGAGCAGGTCAGAGGGACAGAATATCTGCTGACCACTAAGAAGTAAGAAGCTTCCTCTCTAACTTGGAGATGAGATGGTTAAATGGACTATCTTGAATAGCAGGCTTTGGAAAGAGAATGCATGAAACTGGCATGGAAATATTAACTGTGAGGACTCCGAAGAAACACCTGCTGAGGTTTCCTGGACTATTGTGTCTACTGCACCTTTTGCAGAATGGCATGATTATTAAATGTCCCAGAAAATTCAGCCTTTAAGCAGCGACCCCCGCCCCCATAATTCACATGCTTGCTTGCTTGATTGATTGATTGTATTTTTGTGGTACTGGGGCTTGAACCCAGGGGCATCCTATCTGAGCTACACCCTCAGCCCAATTTTATTTTTTATGTTGAAACAGGATCTTACTGGGTTGGTCTTTCCTCTACTGGTCTTGAACCTGAGATCCTCCTGTCTCAGCCTCCCAGCTACTGAAATTACAAGCATGTGTCACCATGCCTGACTTTATTTTTATATAATTGCAAATTAGTGGCAAGAATAGTACAGAGTTTCTCCATTTACTGTATTGAATTAGCATATTGCCCCATTTGCTATATATGTATTTTTAGAACCAGAAGATTTTGACCAGATTGCCTCATACCCATAAAAATGGGAAAATTTTTTCCATTCCATATAGAATATACTTCTATCATTCGTACTTCATAGTATCATACTCGTTCCAGGGCAGCGGCCATGAGTTTGCCCCAGTTTGGAAGGTGAGCTGTGGCAATCGTGATCCCAGCTTCTCCAGGCGTACTGTGAGGCCACGGGTCTTTTGAGTTCACAAGATGTCATTCTAACATCTTGGGGCTTTCTTTGGGCCCAGGTGTTTCCAGGGGCGAGAGAACCTAGAAGTTAGCATCTAAATGAGGTAGTTCACAGGTCTATCTAGAAGCCTCTGGGAGTATGCATATCCCCGATACCAGCATATTCACTGTGAGTTTTTCATCTTGACCCTAGATATGATAGGAACTTTATGCTCACATTTTATTGCAGATTTCAGCAAATAATGAATCAGAAGTATGGCAAAATGATTCATTCACCTCTAAGCATGTTTGGATTCTATTGTTTAATGATGCTCTGAATTCCATCCTGCTAAAGCGATAGGACATCACAGAAAGATCACATGCTGATGCTTCCCAACATCCCAGCTAAAAGCATGAATGACAGCTAGTATCCCAGACCTTATCTCACATTTCATGGTACAAGGTATTAAAAAGAAGACTTTTTTTTTTCTTTCACTCATGCACACTACTGTGAACATATTTGCTCTTTCCTTTCCACTTTGTGTCAGGTCTTCCCGAATTTTCACTGAAATGAATACTGTGTTGGTGAGTGTACTTGAGGTCACTAGTTATGTCTCTTTCTACTTCACCAGGTTCTCTTTTCTCATTCCTTGGTGAATGGTCTTTATTTTATACTAGCAAGAGTTGTCACAATAGTGATACCACCATTGCTGACATTTGTACCTCTTTGTCAAGTCTTTTGCCCCCTCTGCTCTCTGTGATCCTATAGAGAACTGCAGATTGTTACTTTTCAGTATAGCGCAAATATTCAACTTAGGAAAATTGAGATAGAAAGCCTAATTCTGGGGGGATAAAATAGCTCAGAGATGAGTTGGCGATATTTTAAAGGAAAGTTGATAATAGTAAGTTCAGTGGACAAGAAACTGGAAGACTTTGTTTCACCTCCAGACTCTCTTGCTTCCTGATGGCTTTAAATAAGTCCCACACACATGTTTGTCCCCACTCTTCTGATTCTCATTTTTATAGGCTCTACCCCTAAAATCACTGAGTGCGGTTATAATCCTAGCTATGTCGCTTTGGATTATATTAAATGGTTTCTGATGTTCTTTCAAGGCCACAGTCTTATGAACTCTTCCCCTTATTCGTGCATTTTGAGTTTGAAATCAAGTCAGCTGATCAGTAAATTGAGTTGATTAAATTTTCACCCTGGCGTAAATGTAATCTGTATGAGTAGGAGATGACAGCTTAGAAGACAGCCTGTGTCTTCCCTCAGTTCATCAGATAAACACTCTAATTGGATGACAGAGCTCACTTTTAAAACGTCCTGAGCTCAAAGGTGAGCTAGCCAAGGGCTAATGCTGATGCCATCGATCCAGTTCTCAGAAGAGCAATTAGGGCCCTAATGAGATGAGGAGGACCTTGGGCTTCTGTGTTGAACTGTCTTACCAGCATCTTTGGGGCATGTTGCTTATTCCAGGTGTACCCTTTGTTCAAGTCTCCCAGATGTTCATGTAGGACCCGGGCCACTCTGTTGCCTAGCCCTCTTATGTCCCCTGTTCTTGCTGGAATTCAAGGTGAATGCTACATATTTGCTTAAGTTTTTCTTTGTTAGGTGCCCATTTTTAAGACTATAGGTTTAAATGCACAAGCTGAGAATCACGTAAGTTTGAAATTCTGTTAGAATACTAGTTCGCCCACTTCACACATGTGGTATATTAAGGATTCACCTTTAGCAACAGCCCAATTAGTAATTGCCAATACTGTTATGTTCGCTGTGGGATTGTTAACAGTTGCCATGAGAACCTCAACTTTTGCATTCCCTGACTCATTTTACATGAACAGTGCAAATGTGAAGAGATTCGAAGGGGAGGCATGAGAAGACAGGACTCTGGCAAATAAGTGAGACCCTATTCTCTTCTAAATCCACTGTGAATGGTAAATGCTCAGTGCTCCTTCAGTTCTTCTGTCTTGCTCCTGCCCTCATGCAGGCTTCTTTCTACTAAATCCTTAAGAAGGAGGTAAAATAGCTTGACCTTTATTTGCATCAACTGAAAAGCAGCTCAAGTTCAATACTTAGCAAGGAAGATTGCCTTTAATGAGCCAAGTTTAAAGGAGGTAGATTTTAATCTCTTAATGTTTGGAAGGAGATGAGATGTGCATACACAGTGAGAAAGTAAGTTTACAGCTTTAACTATAATGTTCAAAACTGAATCACTCTCCCAGCAGCATTTAAGAACAAAAAAACTGCGTGGGTTTCTTTTTTTGTTGTTGTTTTGTTTTGGGGGACAAAAAAGCATCTCATCCACAGCATGTGCCTGTATGTAGAATCTTGAATTAGAAAAACACCCTCAGTAGCTTAAAAGTCAGCTTGTTTTGAACTTCCTCTCAGAATGCAATTCCTGTTCCAAACCCACCTCCTTTCCCTGCTTCCAAGCTGCCTCTTCACTGGAGATGTGGCCCCGGCGCGGGGTTAAGTGTGGGTTAGATCCTCCAAAGGAGGAAAAGGTGCTTCCCTCAGCCTTTGTCAGCTAATCGCCAGCTGTGTGTGGTGCTCCATCACTTTGTTTCGGTCCCTTGTTATTTGGTGGGCCCCATTTTATGCTGAATAGAAGATAAAGAGGCTTCTTCCCCCCTCCCTCTCAGCTCTTCTCCTCCCTGTTCTTGAAAGATAATTCGAATGCTGAGTCAGACTTCCTCACTTGCACTTTGGAGCAGTAGCTATAAAGGGACTATAGGGGGCCACAGGTTCCCCTATGAATTCTAGGACTCTAATGAGCTCCAGGGTCACACGTCTCAGACTTGTTTCTAGCATAGGTCTGGAGTAGATTTTTGCATTCCTAACAAGTTTCCAGGGATGTCCATGCTGATGATTTCCAGATCAGTGTTGTTTAGAAATGATCTAGACTTCCTTCCAGGCCCCCCACCTTTTTTTTTCCTCCATCTAGGTTTGGGAATTATGCATTATGGATCGTACATACAAAGCACTACTGGCTAAGAGAACAGTCTTGGAGCCAGTCCTCACCTCGTCTGAGATTAAGATCTCCTACTTGCTGGCTATGTGAAACTCTGTTTCCACAGTAAAGAAGTAGGATGCAATAGTGTCATTGTGAGCAGCAAGTCATCCCTGTAAGATGCTTCTCATTAGTGACATTTGTAGGATGGAGACAAAACCCTAGTTGGCCCTTTTGAACCAAAATTGATGCATCATGTGAGTCTGGTTCACACAAATGCCATCTTCTGAGAAAGCCTCAACTTCAAGAATTTTTAGGGCCAAGCGTGGTGGCACACGCTTGTAATCCCAGCATTTGGGAGGCTGAGACCAGAGGATCTGGGTTCGTGGCCAGCCTCAGCCACCTAGTGAGGCCCTCCACAACTTAGGGAGACCATGTTTCAAAATAAAGAATAAAAAATAGGGCTGGGGTATAGCTCGGAGGTAGAATGCCCCTGAGTTCAATCCCCAATACTGAAAAACAAAAAAACTTTTTTTTTAGGGCATGCGCTTGAACCAGCAGTGTATGTGGCTTTCCCTTCCATCCATGAAATGAAAACCACCATCTTACTGTTATATTTCCATTCCTCTGGGCTGGTCAGTCAGTATGGTCAGCTCAGTGCAGCTGTAATAGAAGTTTCCTGCCTTGATGCCTACAGTCGGGTCTCTGTGTGATACAGCAGAATGGGGCAATTAGTCTGTCACCCAAAAGGGTATGCAGACAATGTTTCAAGTAGCAATGATAGTTGCTGATGAAATGTGTATGAGATTAGAGACTCCTTATTTAAAAAAACAAACAAACATTGGAATCTCACACCTCACACCCATTAGGATGACTATTAACAAAGAAACAAAAGATAGTAAATGTTGGCAATGATGTGGAGAAATTGGAACCTTTGTGAGCTTTTATTAGGATTATAAAAAGGGCAACTATGGTAGAAAACAGTGTGGAGATTCCTCAAAAACTTTAAAAATAGAACTGCCGTATGACCCAGCAATTCTGCTTCTTGGGTATATACCCAAAGGAAATGAAATCAGTATCAAAAAGAGATATCTGCATACCTATGTTTGCTGCAGCACTATTTATTCATAGTAGCCAAGATATGGAAACATCTTAAATGTCCATCCAGGGATGAATGGATAAAGAAAAACAATGTAGACAGACAGTGGAATGTTAGCCAGTCTTAAGAGGGGGGAGGCAGAAAATCCTGCTGTTAGCAGTAACCTGGATGAACCTGCAGGTCATTATGCTAGGTGAATTAAGCCAGTCACAGTCTTAGAAGGACAAATACTATATGATTCCACTTATATGAAGTAAGTAAAATAGTCAAACAAGAACAGAGTACAGTGAAGGTGGTTGCCAAGGGCCGAAAGAACAGGGAAATGGAATTGCAGTTTGGTGGGTCTAAAATTTCTATTATACAAGATAAAGTTCTAGAGATCTGTTACACAATGTTGTGCCTGTTAACACTTTGAAACATAATATGGTACTGTTAAGAGGATAAATTTATGTTAGGCACTCTTACCACATTAAGAAGGTAGCATAGAGAATTTGCTTCTCAAAGGAATTTATTATAGGATTTAAAGTTGATTTGTTCAGAATAGAATCTGGTAGTTAAAATCAGGGGATGGAATTCTGGAACTAAGAGATTGAGGAATGTGCCTGAGATCAGGGCCTTTCACAAACTTCTGGTCTTTGCTCCCCAAGGTAGTAAGTAAGTGTGGGAGCTTGTCGCTGTGACCAAAATATTTTTCAAGAACAACTTAGAGAAGGAAAGGTTTATTTTGTCTCATGGTTTTAGAGGTCCAGTCCATAGTTGGCCTCCTCTAAGGCAGACAGAGGCAGAGCATGCCAGACAAAAGCTGCTCAGCTTTACATGGTGGTCTGAGCAGACAGCAGAAGAGCAGACAGCCAGGGACAGATACAATCCGCAAGCCAAGCCATGCCCCACCTCTGAATCTTGCTGCACTGCCAACACACACGCTTTTCTGGATGCCATTCTATATCCAAACCATAATAGGAGCCTCAACAAATGGCCCCAGGTGTTGTCCTTTATCACTGGAAAAGCAAAAAGCTAGGAATCCCTTCCTTTCCTCATCCTATTTGCCTGCATGTGGAAAAGTCCACGTTTGCCACATTGAAGAAACTAGCTCCTTTTCAACCTTCAATTTGCAGTCTAAGTACCACTTTCTCCAGAGGATTCTGCTGACTGCTAGGGAAGAAGAATCCCTTCCCCCACTGTTTGTGTCCCAAAGTTCCCTATAGTTCTTCCACTTCACTGATATTTCTTATTTAATGTAGGCCTTCTCCAATAGACTCTAAATTCCATATGTGTTGCTTGTGTTACTTGAGATCCCCTGGGTCTCAAGTTCCTGGCTCACAGTGGGCACTCAATAATTTTATTATTGTCTCAAATAAGTGGAAATTTCACCAACTTTTGAAGCCACCATTTTTCAGTAGGACATAGGAAACAAGACAGTTATGTATATTCCTATATACACATTTCATTGCTGGGCATGGTGGCACATGCCTTTAATCCCAGCTATTTAGGTGGTTGATGCAGGAGGATTACAAGTTCGAGGTCTTTAAAAAAAAAAATCCATTGTTTAGCAGCTTTTAATCTTGATTCCTCTTAGATATTCTTTCTAAGATACTTGTTTCTTTTTTGTTCTATAGTTGTATTTGTGACATTAACTTGCATTTCGGAGTCTCAGGAGATTCTGTTCTACCTCCAGGAACAAAGATTGCACATAAATAGAGATCATCACTGATTTCCAAAGGGCAGGAAACAGCCAGTGGTTACAAATTGATGGGACCAGCTCAGGAACAGGAGTGAGCAAACTTCTCTGAGAAACTATTAGCTTTAGGCAGACAATTAAGAACTCTTAACTTTCTTGTATTTTTTCAGGCCCTGTGGCCTTAGCAGCCCCTAGAAATTGCTGAGCAGATCCGGTAGCCACCAAGGAAAGCAGCTATATTGCATTTTATGGCTGTTTGCTGTAGCTCTCTGTGCTAGTAACTCATGTTTGACATGACAGTTTACAACAATGTAGATTTTTTCTGACGTTGCTTATCAAAACTGAAAGTGTCAGATACCCAATATTTTGAGGCCAGTAATTAGCTAGGACATTTTTACTTATGTAAATGCCTGTAAGACATCGTTTCTTTATCCACAGACTTGCCCATTTTTCCTAATCTGGATGACTGTAGCACACATGAGAAAGTCAAACAGAAGACAGCATAGGTGGGATGCGGTGTTTGAGTCCTTTGCCTGCCAGTTTCTGAGGTCTGCCAGTGACGGCAGAGGCAGTGCTGCCCTGCCCACACCCACTTCTTTCAGGGGTTTCTCTTCCATTCCTTCTTAACTGTAATCCCTTTCCTTTTTATTTATCCCACTTATTCTTACTTCTTCTGCCCTTAATTTTATTTATCTGCCTCTTCATTCTAATTAGTAAGGAGGACAGGTAGGAAGTACATTTTCTTTTCTCTTCTGTTTTTGCAGTGCTAGGGATTGAAGCCACGGCTTTGTGTGTGCTTGGCAAGCACTCTGCCATTGAGCTACACCCCAGCCAGAAGGAGACATTTTTCTGTGTAGACTGAACCAGTCTTGGGATGGAGGGTTCAAATGTGGCTTAATCATTTAATCTCCCTAATGCTTCCATTCTGCATCTTATTTTTTGTCATAGTGATACTAATTGGGCAGTAAAAGAAATGTCATATAAAAAGGAAAAGTACTTTTGATAAAATGAAAATTTTTTCCTTATCTATTCCATCTGTGAATCCTTTTCACTTAGATTTGAAGCTATTGGAAAACAAGTCTAGTTAATTTTCATTTATTCGGTGGCTGCTTATCCAATTAGGCAATTATCACTTCCTTCTCTGGTCTCTCCTGCTGCTACTCTTATCTTAGCCTTTTCACTGTTCCTCCTCCACCATGGGGAATGAGAGGAGGAAGGAAATAAAATTTAAGCAGTAAATGTAGCTACTTATGTTTAATTTCATCAATCGATAATTGTGAGGCAATTTGTAGATTTGGGATATGCAACATTACAGTTTGGGAAATTGTCTTGGCTTTTTAAAAGAACATTTGCTCTCTGGTCTGAGTCTGTGACCCAGTGGTAACACATTTGCTTAGCATGTGTAAAGTTCTGGACTCAATTCCTAGCAACAAAAATGAGAAATAAATTGATATTTAAAGATAAAAATAATAGGCACTGGGGATGTAGCTCACTGGTAAAACATTTGCCTAGCATGTGCAAGGTCCTGGGTTTGGTCCCCAGCACCGCGTGTGTGCACATGTGCACACACACACACACACTTGGATCTATTAATAAATTAATACAGTAAAAATAAGAATAATAAAGCTAGATGTGATGCTACAAACCTGTAATATGAGAACTTGGGAGGCTTACAGGAGAATAGTAGATTCCAGGCCAGCCTCAGCAATTTAGTGAGACAATGTTTCAAAATAAATAAATAAAATTTAAAAAGGACTGAACATGTAGCTCAGAAGTATAACACCCCTGGGTCCAATCCAAGTACCAAAAATAAATAATAATTTTTAAAAGTCGTTACCTTACAAGCACCTATTAGTACTGTGGGCCAGGGTGGGCTGCCTGACTGATGTGATCTAGACATCAGAAGCACAGTGTACATACATCCGTCTGGTGTACTTAAAACACCAGCTGAGTGCTTCTCATTGAATGAGACCGAAGAGTCTGCTTTCCTTCCTTCCCTTCCTCCTTCAGCAAATATTTATTGACTATACATTATCCTGGAGACAAAGCTCAACAACACAAAGCCCACCTTCATTAGGGTACCTGTGGGCTTTTATATAAAGGTGCTCTGCTAAAGATCCTATTTAGAGAAATATGAGAATCTCTGCTCCTGCCAACACGCCGAATGTAAGCCTCATGATGCAGGGGCCTTTGGTATTACCTGCTCAGGGGTGAGTCAGTGCTTCATTTCTGCCTAATTGCTGTTTTCCCCTGATTGAACAGGACTCTAACTGGATCTTAAAGGAGGGTTGACAGAGACTCTGGGGAGACCGTCTCCTCCTTCCCTCTCTTACATCTTCAGCCGTTTTTCTCTTCCCCTAGAAGTTCAGTCTTCTTCCACATGACCACCCTCCAAGAGCTTTGTATTTGTGTTGGCAGAAGTTAGGATCTGGAGAGCAATATTCCTTGTGGATTAATTGCCAAAGTAATTATATTGTAAAATAATATGCATGATTGATACTTAATATATCCCTCTCCAGAGAGCTGGAGAGGTTCGTTGATTTGGAGAGATGAGCAAGTTGCTTGTTTCGGAGCAGAACTTGGTATGCGAAGCCAAGCTGATGGCCTGGACCTGAAGGCGAGGAGCAGGTGATGGAAAGGGACATAAAGTACAGCCATCACAATCATAAAAGGATGTCACACCTCAGGGACATGCACGTCTCTGGGAGCTGCCCAGCTTGCAGGGTGAAGAAGCATCTGAAATGTTCTCATGTTCAGCCGGGCGTGGTGGTGCGCGCCTGTAATCCCAGTACTTGGCAGCCTGAGACGGGAGGATCCGGGTTCGCAGCCAGCCTCAGCTACTTAGTGAGGCCCTCCACAACTTAGTGAGACCCTGTTTCAAAATAAAGAATAAAAAATAGGACTGGGGGTGTAGCTCGGAGGTAGAATGCCCCTGGGTTCTATCCCTAGTACCGCAAAAAAAAAAAAAAAAAGTTCTCATGTTCAGACTCCTACTTCGTTCAGAATGAGCATCCCTAGAGGCTGCAGAGTGATATGATGCCGGCAGGGAATCTCCTCCCTGCCCTCTTGCTGCCACCACTGGCATGAGCTTGAAAGCTACTAGCTTGAGAGCAGGATCTGGCAGTTCTGTAAAGTCTCTTCCTCTCCTTTCTGGTTGAGCAGGGCACATGTAGCTTCTCCGTGTGGGCGGCGGCCACATAAGGAGGATGCCTTATTTATTTTGGGTCCATGAGCTTGCGTAATGTGCCTATTTAACACCCTCCTAAAAGCACTTTTCAGCACATGAGCAAGTAACGAAGCTCACTAAATCCTGCCTCTTCTGGGCACAGTGGGCTGTTTTAAGGTTGTTCCCGCAGCCATGTATTTATGGACGGGGGCTGGAGTTATGACATTTATCTCTGTTGGTTAGGGCACTGATATATATCTGCCTGCATTGCCCATGGAGAGCTGCACCTTATCTTGAGAGAGAGCAATGAGAGCGCTCCCGTAACTCATCCTGCCAGGCTCTGGGACTGTCAGTGTGGGAGGCCACTTCACCTTCTAACCAGGGACTGGCGGAGGGAGAACTTACATGGTTTTTTGTACTGTGCAGACCTTGGTGGTAAAATTTCTCAGATTTAAAATAGGAGAGAACATAAAACACAGCTTCTTCTGATAAGCTCTCCTCTGGATGTCATGTTTTGACTGGCTTCCTGGTGTGCCCCACCCCCTTCCTCAGGCATATTGTCAGGAATCCCCAGGGTTTCTAGAACCAATATATTCTAGTCTTCCTTCTCAGAGAGTATGCTTATCTCCTAACTAGTCTTCTTGCTCCTGTCCTTACAACCCTTCTGATCTATCTTCTTTGTATAAGGGAGACCATTCTTTCTTTCTTCCTTTGTTTCTTTCTTCATTTATGTATTTGTTTATTTAGAAATAGGATCTTAATAGGTTGCTGAGAGTCTTGCTTTGTTGCTGAGGCTGACCTTGAACCTGCAATCTTCCTGTCTCAGCCTCCCAGTACTGGGATTACAGGCATGCACCACCATGCCCAGCCCAAGGGAGACCATTCTAAAACACACATCTGGTCATGTCATACCCCTACTTTGGACTTCTCAGCTGTTCCTTTGCCTTCAAGATAAGCTTTCATGGCCTCCCATGACCCCATGCCCTGTTCATATTTCTGGCTTCACCTCCCATACCCCGATCAAGCCTCTTGCCTAGCAGAGGCACTTGACCTGAGCCACATAATGAGCTTTGCTATCTGTTTAGAGTGCCCATATCCCCCAGCATCTCCCCCAGGACCCTCGAGGTGGGATTGATCAGGTGAGGCTCCTCTAAGAGCCCTCAACAGCTATTTCCTGGTCTGTCAACGGTTACTAATGGCCTGGTGCAGAGTTCCCATCAAACCACACTGGTCCTTGCTATCCTAGGATTTAGGACAAAACTCTTCTGAATTACTTTAGTAGGCACTTAATGTTCACCAACACTGTTGGGTGCTTTACAATAAATGCTCTGATTTAATGCACACAATCCTATTTTCATTTCAACTTTCATCCCTGTATGACTAGTGAGGCAGCTGAGCCCAGCCGTCAATGTATAGGGCATCCTGACGTTATTCAGGGATTGTACTACACAGCTGCACATGATGGCCCCAAGATGCAGAACTAGGGTGAACCCTGAACCTCTATTGTATCTTTGAGAGTTCGGGGTGACAGAAATGTTAATAATAGGGTCCTATAAGGCTGGGGTTCCAGTTACTGGTACAGATTCAGGCTTCAGTTTTTTTGGTCTGTGTGTGGTACTGGGGATTGGATCCAGGGGCATTCTACCTCTGAGCTACACCCCCTAGGCCTATTTTTTATTCTTTATTTTGAAACAGGGTCTCACTAAGTTGCGGAGGACCTCACTAAGTAGCTGAGGCTAGCCGCAAACCTGCAATCCTCCTGTCTCAGCCTCCAAGTATTAGGGTGACAAGTATGTGTCACCATGTCTGGATCAGGCTTCTGTTTGAAGGTTGGATAAACGTGACCCCTCTTGAGCTGTTATTCAGAAGTCCTCCTATGGCTTTCTCTGTCTAGAGACCCTGCACCTTCTCTGAGGAAGTCAGCCACCTTCTCTGAAGAGGCAGGCTGGGCCTTCTGCCTCTGCAGCTGCCTCTGCCACCTTCCCTCCAGGCCTCTGCAGAATGCCTAGGCAGAGGAGCGCTGCAGAGGAGATATACTATGTTAGAGGTGTTAGGTATGAGGACAGAGTAGAACTAGTAACTTTTCTGTCCCCAGAATTCTCTGTGCACACAGAAAATACACCGTGAGAAGAGAGCTGGGAGTCAGAGATGGTGAGAGAGAGCATACAGCATGCTAGCATGTTCACCAATTGCTGCTCTTATTACAGCTCTAAAGCAGTATTCAGTTAACCAATTAATAAAAATGAATATGCCGTCGGAAGCTACATTTGTGTGGGGCTTTTTGTTGCTGTTGTTAAATTGGCTAATTTAACACCATCCTAGGATGGTAGTGATGGTAATAGCAGCAGCCCACGAGTTCAGGAGAAGGTGGGGCGGTTCCCTCCAGAGCTCCCCCAGGCATTGCTGCCCGCCCTGTGTCTTTGCCCTATGAAGAAATGGGATAAACAATAGCTAGACATCCGCTGGCAGCGGCCCCTGGGACTCTGCAGCAGGCTCGCTAGATCTGCGTGGTCCTGGGGATGCTACTTAGGAGTTTTCTGTGCACAGTACATTGCGATCATTTTTCTATCCACATTCCCACACATAGAGCTGTCTGTATATTTATTCATCCCTGGATGCCATTTTAACAATGGTTTTCTATTTTGTGCATAGTACGAGCTGGGTTCTTTCTCTGGCCTGCCTCCCCCTCCCTGTGTTTTATCTCTCACCTCACTTCCTACCCCTCCTCGTCACTGTCTGCTCCTGGGTTGAGGCCTTTGCACTTTGCACTCTTCTCCTCGGTACCCCGGTGAATCATTAGACCTTTGGTCAGATGCCACCTTTTTCATAAGGTCCCTCCTCACTCTACTGTTCAAAATTGCAAAACAGCCCCTCACTCCCCTGCCATGCTTTATTTTCCTCCCTGGCACTATCGCCATCTAACACAGTGCAGATTTTACTTGTTTGCATCGCTCTCTCCACTGGGATGTTAAGTTCCAAGAAGGCAAGGATTCTGTGTAGCTTATTGCTGTAGGAATATCCCCAGTGTGTAGAACAATGCTTAGCACATAGCAGGCACTTGCTAAATATTTGTTGAATGAGTTCTAATTAGTATTCTCCTATGATACTGAAATCTGGAAAAGTATGTCATGCATGTAGGTTTTCATCTCATCCTTAGTACCTAGCAAACATCACCCAATAGGAGAGTTCCTTCTTGTTCTATCTCTTTTCCCATCTCTCATCCCCCGCCCCCACTCATCTGTGTACTCTCACTCAAGTGGAGAAAGAAGTAGGTTTGCTATACTAGCAGCTGCCCATCCATCCTGGGTGAGAAGATAAGGGCCAATGGTACCTTACCTCTGTCACTTCTTTCCTGGGTCTGCATGACAGTACCTGGACCAATATTATCATTGCTGGCATAGGCACCCTGTTTTTCTCACACTTCTGGAAAAAGTTCTCATTATTGATTTCCAGATCATACCAGGTGTGTGTGTGTGTGGGGGGGGTGGATAGGCAATGCACGACTGTCCACATTAGCAGTACTGGTCCTTGCCTAACCAGGTGTCACACCCACCATTACAGCAGTCAGAAATGGACACGCATGAGCGCACACACACTCATTTTCTAATACCCTGTGGAGGATGCTGCTGCTCTTCTTGAGAAGCCCTCATGTCTAATAGAATAAAGAAAACGTCTAATTATGGTCATCTGGAAAGAGGTGGGGTGCACAAGATTTTTTGAGGAGAACTGAGGTCCCAGCTGAGGTTAGGTATGATGAATTAATAATGAAGGCCAATCAGCCTGGTTTTGACTTTTTTCAATTCAGCTGTGTTCTATAGCCCCAGGGGCATCAGTAGCTAAGAAAGTAGACATTAAATCTGTATTCACCATCATCCTTCTGTGTTAATCTGTGAAGAAAAAATGGACCAGGTTGCCATCTATATTCAGATCTTCTCTGAGTGATACTTTAGGAGAGAGATTAGGGCCAGACACTGAGAGCCTTTAAGGGATTATATCTGCTGCTGCAATGTTACAGAGAAACTGGAATGAATCTCAACTTCTGTGAGATTCATGTCTCACGCCTGCTAGCTGCCCAGAAACATCCTGGGCTGAAGCTTAGGGGAATCCCATAGAAGTTAGGTTCTGAGAGGGGAGTTTTCTAGACCCAAATGTGTTCTTCCCTTCCCAGCTAAACTCAGCAGGTTTCTAGCAGAGGGTGCCCCAGACCCCAAAAAGGTCAACCTTCCTTCCTCCTAGCAAGAAAGAGCATTAATTATTAACTAAAGGCACCCATCGCCATAGTATTGTATCCAAATAGTTTATTAAATTTGTAGATCATGTAAAAAAAAAAAAAAAAAAAAAAAAAAAAAAAAAAAATATATATATATATATATATATATATATATATATATATATATATATATATATATAACTACTTGCACAATTAAAGCTACTTGGTTACTATAATGAGATAAAGTTGTAATCAGGCCCGGTGGCATGAGCTTGTAATCCCAGTATTTGGCAGCCTATGACAGGATGATCAGAATTCTAGGCCAGTATGTGGTAACTTAATATGACCCTGTTCCAAAATAAAAAATAAAATAGGACTAGGGGTATAACTCAGAGGTAGAATGCTCCTAGGTTCGATCCCCAGTACAAAAACAAAAAAGGATGAAATTGTAATATACAGTGGTTCCCCTTATCCATGAGGGGTATATTCCACAATTCCTAATGGTTGTTTCAAACCACATGGGTTTTACCATGACCCTATGTATAGTATACCAGACCCTATATATAGTATATTTTCTCCTTTATATATACCTATGATAAAGTTCAATTTATAAATTAGGCACAATGTAAGATTAACAGCAATAACAAGTAAAAAATTAAATTACTATCACAATATCTTGTCAAAAGTTAGGTGAATGTGGTTTCTGCCTTTCTCCCTCTCAAAATATCTTACTGTACTTTTACCTTTTCAACTAAAAGAAGTGCTTAACCAGCCGTGGTGGCTCACGCCTTAATCTCAGTACTTGAGAGGCCAGAACAGGAGGATTGCAGATTCAAGAGGAGCCTCAGCAGCTTAGCAAGGCCCTCAGCAACCTAGCGAAACCCTGTTTCAAAATAGAAAAGGCTGAGGGTGTAGCTGGGTAGTGGGATACCCCTTTGTTCAATCTCTAGTACCAAAAATTAATAAATTTTTTTAAAAAAAGCACTTTACTGCATATCTTTTGGTATATCTGAGTTGCCAGCATAGCTATGCCTGCACTGCAGGCTGTTGTTAAACAGTAAAGTGAGGGTTACTTGAACAGTAGCACTGCAATACTACATCAGTCAGCCTGAAAACCATGACAGCTGCTAAGTAACTAATGGATGAGGCTGCGTGAGATTTCATCACACTATTCAGAAGAGCACAAAATTGAAAACTTACGAATTGTTTGTTTCTGGAATATTCTATTTAATGTTTTGGATCACAGTTGACCATGGGTAACTGGAACTATGAAAAGTGAAAGTATGGGTCAGAGGAGAGTATTTTATTATTTAAGTATATTTCTACAATATCAGTAGCAGTTCTTTTTTTCCATACAGTAACTGCAAATGGTGTTCACTTATATTTTCCTTACCAGTGAAGCTACATGATAGTGAAACCTAGATTCAGGCATCTTCATTCAGAGCAACTTGAAACACACTGAAAAACTTGAGAATGGAAAAAACCTTAAGATGATATAGCAAAACAAATAAAATTAAATTCTTGATTGAGTGTTTGCTACTATAAAAAAGCACGTGCCAGAAGCACTGATTTTCAAGAAAGGGGGAAGGGTTGCAGAACCTAAAACCAAAACAACCAGAATTTGAATACTACTTTTGCCATGTGAGATTGTCTAATCAGCCTCATTTTCTTCTATTGCCATCATCAGCTTCTGTTTGTTCTCATGCTTCATTTTTAGTATCTTCATGGGCTTATGAAAGCAGAAAGATTGCTTGGATTGGAACAAGCTTCTCTGCTGCTTTCTCAACCAGAATAAATCAATGTAAATGCCAATGTCCGCTCCCTCAGTAGGCCTTTGAGACCTAGTTGGAAGCAAAGCTAGGTAAAACTCAGCAAATGGGACACCCTCCTGCAACGAGATAGTTGTTCTTTGGAGATGGAAGGGCATCTCATCAGTCCCATTTGGATCTGATCAGCCTGACCTGTCTCAGTTCTTCTCCTGTGAGTGGCAGTGGTCTGATCCTGTGAGCATATTACTATATCATATAATTTATGTAAACTAGCAGTCATGTTTGAAGATGATACTTACATTGGTGCACATAGGTATTTCTTGTTGTTATTGAATAGAAAAAGTAATTCCAAAAAGTTCTAATAGAAAGCTGAGATACTCTTTGCCTAAGAGAGTATGATGGATTCTCTCACAGCTTGGAATTGCTGTGCTGGAAGGAAGATGGGGAAAGGGAATGAATATAGTCAAATAAATTAAGCCCTGAAACCAAATAGTGCTGTGTAAGCAAGCTGGCTACAAATCAAACAGAGAAGTGTTTGCTAAAGAATACGTGATCTTAGTTAAGCTGAATGAAATCAGGCTCTTTGTACATATGTGTGTATTTCTCTTGACATGTGCAAAGAGTTCTTTGCATTTTCCCTTGGACTCAGACTTCAAGTGTAGGCAAGCCTGCTGGCAACAGAAGGCAGGGTGTAGATGGTGTTTGTGCTTTCTACCTCTAAGGACCCCATGTTTCTGATGTTCTGGCTACCATATATAAGTCCTGGAAGGTTAGGTTATTCTCTAGTTCTACCCTATATGCAGCTCTGGGAGTCTTTCTAGTTTAAGTGTTAAAAAAAAAAAAAACTATCCAACCAACCGTCTTGTTTTGCAGCTTAGGAAACAGGCAGTGAAATGGAGTGGCATTGTCTTAGTCACAACCTGTTAGTGGCACAGCAAAGGCTTCATCCACTGGCCTCTCGGCTCTCCAGCTCGGAGCCAGCCATAACATGTTCTTAACTTTCCATTTTTGAACAGATAGCTCTCAACTCTGAGCTAGAGCTACTTTAAGAATCAGTTCAAATGACACTGTAATCTCTTGGAGTGGATAGACAACTATGGAATAGAACAGATTTTCTTCCTCCTTAGAACCTCAAGTCAAGTTAACAATTTCTTTCTAGTTGATCCTGATTGCATTCTATTTGATCTGTTTTTCTCTAAGTTGTTAAACAGCCTTCGGCCAAAATCGTTATGTTCTGACCTGGGCAAGACAGTTGGTGCAGCTGTGTGCCAAGCAGTGTGAAAGTGCCAACCACGGGCCCGGTGCAGCAAGTTGTCCACCCTGGGCGGAGTATAGAATGGGGCTGAGTATGAGAGGGAAGACTGAAACTGCACATTTCTCAACAGGGGCACTGGTGGCATTTGGGAGGGAGCTTTTCTTCCTTGCGCAGTCTTCCTGTGAATTGCAGTAGGTGTAGCATCTTGGCTCCTCTCCCACATGCCAGGGCACCCTTCTGTCATCACAAACATTGGGGCCATCAGTTAATCACCCTCGATCTTCCATTCACTCCTAGGGGTGTTTTACAGCCATCCTATCTGCTGCTGTTACAGAAGTCAGGAGACAGGAGTAGAGGGAATGCTGAAAAACAGGTCACCAGGTGTAGGAGCTGACACTGTACTTTTCAGGTGGATCAGTATTTATTGACAGTGGCATCCAGAGAGAAAGCTTCCATGCCACCTTGATTCTTCATGCAAAAGTTAGTGGCAGAAATGGGGGTGGTGGAAAAAATTGTGTTTGCTGAAATCACAATGGAGAACATCAGCGAGGAAATGTAATTTCTACTTTCATGTAACTGTCACTTGTTGCCATCCCTGCTGTATCTTTCTGGGAACATGAATAAGTACAGTTTGATTCACTCTCTTCCCGAGTTCCCAGCAGTTGTCTGTCCTTCATGCTTCACCGAACTCACAGCCAGGACACAATCTGGGATCTGGGAGACACAGGCCCTTTCTTTCTGCTCAGCACTAACCTCTGCCACCTTATCCCTACCCTGCTTTTACATTGGGGTATGGTTAGTCTGCATTTGCCAGGAAACTGAAGTTTCTAAAAAATATTTCAAGAGGTAGCTCTTGAAATTAGTGACCATTTTCAAACACTGGTTTGGACCATAGTTAAATATGTTAAAACTTACACGGCAGATTAGTCTTCTGTAAGGATTAATTTACGTAATAAGGCTTTTCAGGGTATTTTCCCTTGTGCTTTTCCCCCTGGGTACTTATTATGATGCTGTGAGGTAGGAAAAGCTGTTGTTATTACCCTTTAACAAGTGAAAATGCCAAGACTCAGCAAAGTTGCTATTTGGCCAAGGTCACACAGCGTCTTCATTAAGGATGGAACTGGCACTTACTACTCCACCATTTCCTCCTTTTCAGGGACTATGGGAGGAGACCAATTTGATTTGTCCTCTTTGGATGTCAGAACAATGTTTCTTTTTTTAAAAGAATATTTTAAGCTTTTCAATTCCGATCTTCCATTGAGACAAGTTCTTTATTCTTCTGCCAACGAATTGTGACCTCCTGTCAATCAAGTGTCTCTGTCTTCCTTTAACCCACTCTACTCTTGTTTTTGAAAGTCGTCTCAGCAAAGCAGAGACTAGTCCCTGTTGCCTATGTGTATGTGCTTTTGGGAAAAGCCATTCCCGTAGTAGTAGGAAGTTAAAGATTTTTGTAAAGTGGGGATGAATTATAAAATAGACCACTTATTACTCTTTCAGCTTCCTTTCAATCTCTGCTCAGAAGATTTGACGATTAGACATTGACATGGAAGAGGGAAGCTGTGATAATGATTCTCAGATAGACCACAATTTTAATTAAAACTAAGTCTGACTGATAGCATGAAAAGCTGTGTTTAGGTAGTAGTTATACACACAGGCAGCATAATCTTTTTTTTTTTTTTAAGTCTACAAAATTTATTGGGAGAAAAGCACATAGGCTGCAGTCATGTTTTCTGAGCCCAGCTCCTTTTCTGTGTAAACCAGAGCTTAGCAGAAGAGTTGATCTTGAGCTCTCCCCCACGGGAAGAGAGTGGGAAGCTGTGGAGGTAGTTTATTGATGCCCCTAGTGTCTCTGAGGGCAGGAGGACGTACTGGGGTTCATGTGACCTTCCCCAGAAGGAGGAAGTGCTCCACCCCAAATGCCACTTGTGCTCCCTGTTGAGAAACATGCAGAACCACTTTGGTGGTTCTCAGAAGTGACTTGTGAGCCCTCCTGCTTTTACTCTGTCTCCCAAATGCCAGACACTCTTCCCAGGTGCCTGCCTGCATGTTCCTATGGCCAGATTTTACTCGTTCTGTCCGAACACACGTAGGGTTGATACTCTGCAAGTCTTCTACCTCTGCTTGCATGCATCCTGGCTGACTCTATCCTTGCATGAGCCCCTTCCTGAAACTCTTCCTTTGTTTGAAGTATCAATACTTGGAATCCAAGTAGAATCTTAGTAAATAGCTGTTGTGCATGTGGCTTGGTGATTAGATTGGTCGTTCTACCCAACCACCCAGTTCTGAGGAAGAGGGTCATGATAGAATGGACATTCTCGAGTCAGTTATTGTGAATACCTTAAACCAGGGAAGTGTAGGGGGGCAAGTGCTG
The DNA here is from genome assembly GCA_004027655.1 of Graphiurus murinus. Classification (NCBI taxonomy): domain Eukaryota; kingdom Metazoa; phylum Chordata; class Mammalia; order Rodentia; family Gliridae; genus Graphiurus; species Graphiurus murinus. The sequence goes on along the minus strand of PVLC010000650.1, from coordinate 152,028 downwards.
AGTATCTCCTATATATAACCAGGCCAACCCAGCTAACCTGGCTGGTGTCCCCATTAGCACTAGTGTGGAAGTAAATTAGCATAGGAAGAAGTAAATGACTGAATAGGCAGGATGCTCAGTTTCTGATCCTGGCACAGTTTCATCGCATATTAAGTGAGAAAGTTGAGCAAAGGTAGTTAAGCATTTCTTACTAACTCCAGCTTTGGAAATTCTAATGACATATGTCTTTTTAAGGGAGGTACTTTAGTGTCATTCACTATAAATGTGGGTCTTAAAATCACCAAATAGGCTCAACTTTTGGGTCTGCCTTTATGGCCTTATGACCTGATACAAGTTCTTTAACCTAGCTTTGCCTTAGTTCTCTTATTAAATTAGAGTGGCTCAGCCGGGTGTGGTGGCGCACGCTTGTAATCCCAGCATTTGGGAGGCTGAGACCGGAGGATCCGGGTTCGCGGCCAGCCTCAGCTACCTAGTGAGGCACTCCGCAACTTAGTGAGACTCGATTTCAAAATAAAGAATAAAAAATAGGGCTGGGGGTATACCTCGGAGGTAGAACGCCCCTGAGTTCAATCCCCAGTCCCGCAAAAAAAAATAAAAATAAAAAAAAATAAACAAATTAGAGTGGCTCTAGCATGATGCATGTTTTTAAAAATTGCTTGATCCAGTGCCCAATATGACAGATATTAACACTCAAGTTGTAGTAGTGTTTATTATGCTAATTCCTTCTTGAATACTCTTATCCAGTCTGTTCATGTACTTTAAAAACCCCTTAATTACATTTGAACCTAACTATAATACCACCAATTATTTCCTAATATGTGTCTTAAAAGTTCAGCATAGCTTATCAAATTATCTGTTCACTCAGGGGAAAAAACATCCAAAACCAGAAATCTGTAAAAGAAATCAAGACTCCGGACAAGCTGAGTAAGATGAAGTGTATTCAACCTGAACTGCCAGGATATGGAGAAAAGAACAACCTGCCTGTCAAAAGATAGGCCTTCTAATCTGTACTTTATTGCCATGTTGCCGTATCACCTTGTGTAGGTCGTTGAACTGCTCTGATTTCCAGTTTCCTCCCCTGTAAGAATAAAGAGTTTGGGCTAAACAATTTGCAAGGTTCTTTCCAGCTGTGACATTTTGTGACTGAATGCTTAGGTGATACATGATTATGTCTTTACTGTCATTTCCTTTTATTTTTAGACGGGGAAACCCAGGAAAGAAGCCTAGGCAGTGTGATTTTCTTTCTTAAGCTTCCTGCAGGTTCTGAGTGTCATGGAACTGTAGTCAAATAGATGTGTTTTCTATGTCCTTTATACATAAGCTTGTACTAAACTGTGTAACCCATCCCTTTTCTGTTGAGCACTTGCTGTTCTACCTTTCCAATTTTATCTTACCTTGGGCCCCTGACTCTTGCCTGTTTTATTCTTTTGTGTTTATTCTCTCATGTGATGTATATTAAGTAGATGTTCAGTGCCATCATCCAAGGGTGGGCTTCACCAGGGGGTCATTTTCACAGGACCATAGGAATAGCGAGTTCAAATACTCAGATTCATTCATTCCCTCAGCAGTCTTTATTGAGCTTCTTCTCGGCCCCGAGCCACCTTTTGCAGACCATTTATCCTGTTGGAGATCAGCCCAAAGATGTTTAAATGTAACTTTACCCTGTGGCTCAATTTCTTCGCTATTCAAGTTAGTTGCTAACTTTTTAATGAATATTAGAAAGCTCTAGATTAGAAAATATCAAATAGATGAGGAGTAAAAGGTCATAACCAGCAATGGAAAGAGGGTTGTGTAAAAGCATCAGTATTCAAAAGGGCAAGTAGTTCAAGATGGACAGTGGTTAAAGATGAGTTTGGAAAGTCAGATACTCTTGCCTTAGAGGGGTCTTGTGTCTATGTCAGATTGTTTAGATTGTGTCTTGTAGATCCGTTTTTGGTGACTTGAAGAAGGTGATTAGTCTGTTCTTCAGAAATCCATGTAAATACAAAGATTTTCATACAGTTTCATTGGATCCATAGTCCCTAGCTCCTCCTCCTGAGCCCATCCTTGATGTCTAGGATAGGATCTCCTAAGGAAAGTTATTGGAAGCAATGAAAGATGGGTGAGACATTGTGTCATTTTTGTTTTAATTTTAAGTATGACATGCAATAAAGCACAGAAGTCTTAAGTTTACAGCTTAATTAATTTTTATATGTATACATACCAGGTAACCACTACCTACATAAAAATATAAAATATTTCTGGTAGTGAGGCAGGCTTCCTCCTGGCCCTCTCCTCAAAGATAACCAATATTCAGACCTCTGTCACTATAGATGAGCTTTGCTTGCTTTTGAACTTCAAAAATGGAACCATGATATCAGTTTGCTGTCTTTTGTTTGTGAGATTTGTCCACGTTATTAGATATAACAGAAGGTCCTCCTCCTTCATTGCATTACGTATTTTTAAAATACCACTTTGACCACAGTATGGAGACACAGATTGGAGAGGGCCCTAACTGAGATAGGAGGGTATGTCTGGGCGGCTGCCATTGACCTTAAAGATGTGGCAGCCTGTCTCAGGCTCTGGAGCAGAAACGACGAGATAGAACAGACCTGAGAGCTGCTCCGTAGGGTTTAAGTCTATGGAATGTCGGTGGTTACTTGATATAGAGGGTGAAGAAGACAGAGGTCAGTTTTCTGGCTTGTAAATAATGAAAGGTTTGATGGGGACAACTTTGACACCTTGAATGTTAGATGCCTGTGGATATTTGCAGATCTAGGTGAATTCAGTAGAAAGTCAGCGGTGAAGGTTAACCGTTGAGAGCCATCAGCTCATAGTGGAATTAGACATCTAGGGTGCGACTGTGACTGCCTAGGAACAAAGTTTAGAGCAAGAAGCAGACGAGATCAGGCCGCCATGAAGCTCCACATCTTCAAAAAATTCAGGAGCAGGGGCTCAGAAGGCAAAGACCTAGGGACAGTGGAGGCAAAGCCAAGGGCAGGAGGGCTGCCACACAAGCCCTGAGCTCAGGACTTTCTGTCCCTAGCCTTCATAGGAGAAAGATTTGAACTGCCTGCGGGGAAGTGTTTGGGAGCATCCATCTGCTCCCTAGTCACTGCCCCTGCCCCCTAACTTTCTTTTGGTTCCCCTTCCGTAGCTTTGTATTGTGTCTAGTATGTACCTACCTGTCTTCCATAGAAAGCTGTGTGGACTCTTATGGGAGGCCCCGTTACTCCCTCTCTTCAGTACTTTCCATACTAATGTCACTAAATGTCTGATCTACATTGTTTCTAAGATAGCCCTGCATTTGATGGCCTTCCCTCACTTGCCTGCCCGAGTCTCCTTGGATGCTGTCTTTCTAAGGGAGTTTGTGCTCGGCTGCCAGGCTGTGTGCCTGCCTTTTGGCAGGGGCCAGCGATGGGTTGAAACCCAGCTCTGCAGAGTCCCGGGGGCAGCAAGCAGCACCGCCTCTCAGAGAGACCGTTGTCTTCCAGCAAGCTTGGTGGCTCCTTCCCTTATATAAGACGTGTGTGTTCTGGCAGGGAAGAGCTGCCTGAGTGAGTGTTTAGCAAAAATGATTTGTGTGGAGTTATTTTGAGACCCCAGGGGAGGGAATGGCAGCCAAACCCTGCAGTATTTTAAACCGCATCACTCATCTACAAAGATTAATACGTTACAGCGTCTCAGCCAGAGCGTTGGTAAGAGGGAAATAGGAATGTTAGGGCCCCAACAGATTATAAATGCCGATTCTCTCTGTCCATCCAAGGTGACTTCCGTGGATTGGATCAGACTCAATACCTCAGGATTCTCCTGTGCTCTCCTCCATCCCTCCTGCCCTGCAGATACCAGGTGGAGCGGGGTTCCCTTCTGTGGGGTTGGCCTGGCTCCCTGTGGAAGAGGGGGCCATGGTGCTCCTTCTCCACATAGGGAGAACGTGGGCTTCCTGGTAGATACAGAAGTGGGGCCATGTTTTGTGGCAGCCCACAATACTGAAATTATTAGTGGTTGACCTTCTTAAAGTTCCACGCTGGCTGGGAGAAATCCCCTACACAGTATCCACCCTTCCTCCCCACCAGAGCACGACCAGCTGTCTGCAAAGGCTGCGTGAGGTACAGAGCAGAGAACTTTCCAGCTTAGTGACATTCGGGGAGACAGCCTCCATATGAAACACTTCTCTTGTTTTTGTTTTTCTCTTGGCTGTTATGCTGTGAAATTTCCTCACCGCTCCCCGCCCTCTTGCTGACAGCTGTCCTCTTTACCATTCAGGAGCTGGTGTCTCCTAGGATGGATGGCTCAGATGGAAAAGGCTTTCCGCCTTTCCCATTGGGTCCATAGCTATATAGCCTGAGCATTCCTTATGTGCAGAGATCTAATTGCCTTCTGACCTGGAGGGATCCATTGGGTGGTAAGGTATCCAGGCGCCTGATAGATTGTAGAGGACCAAGCCCAGAAAGAAAGAACCATATCCAGGACCAGCCACTTTTATTTTGCTTTGTTTTATCTTTTTAGAGGACACACAATTGCTTTAATGATAAAACCTAGGGAAACAAAAATACATCATTACATCAAGTAGGCAACCACAAAGCATACAGCTTCCCAGATTCTCCAGCATTCCCTACAAGAACACACAGTTCTACATTTTCTTTATAATTTAGGGGCATAGTCGCAAGCCTCTTACATATATCCCAGCACTGGGCATAGTAGGGAGACATGGACGGGGACACGCTTCAGGAGGAACATTGCTTATGTGTATGTGTGTGCGCGCGCGCGTGCGCACACACGCATGTTGGGGGGGATTGGTTGGTTGGTTGCTTGGTTGATTGATTGAATGATTGATTCCTCTGTTTGTATCTCTGAGGAGCCAGTAACCACAGTCCAAAAAGCTTCGGCTAGTGTGGTTTCTTTTTTTGTGGTACCGGGGATTGAACTCGGGCATTCTACCTCTGAGCTACACCCCCAGCCCTATTTTTTATTCTTTATTTTGAAACAGGGTCTCACTAAGTTGCGGAGTGCCTCACTAGGTAGCTGAGGCTGGCCATGAACCCGGATCCTCCAATCTCAGCCTCCAAAATGCTGGGATTACAAGCATGAGCCACCATGCCCGGCCTGACTAGTGTGGTTCCTTTGTGTTGATGATACTGGGCAAGAATGTCCTGGCAGGGTGGGTGTGATCGGTGGAGAGAGAACAGGGAACACATGTAGGTGAGACAAAGGAGCCAGCATCCATCCAAGAGTGCGGGATGTAGGGGAAGGGAGCAGGCAGCCATTGTGGGGTCTGGGAGAGAGGAAAAGAGTGTGTCACTAGTGGATCCCTTGTTGAAGAAGGGCTGGCTCCTCCACTTCTCCCAGGAATGAGACAGGCCTCTCCTGGGGGCTAGGCCAAGTGACCCGGTATCACTGTCTCTGCTCCGGCACACTCGGGCAGCCCTCTGAGTGTCTAGTGGTAGACAGGCACAGTGGTCTGATTCTTCCCGACGGACTGTGGTCATCACAACAGCAGCTGTCTCTTACCTTAGGCTCCTGCAGCTCCAACCCTCAGAGAGGCCACTCCCACTTCCTTAGCCCCACCTTCCCCTCCACACCCCTCTCCCCTTGGTGCGTGAGCACACACATGCACACCCACAAACACAGTGCACCCTTTGGGTGCTGTGAGCACCAGCCATCATCGTCAGGCAGGGTGCTCAATTAAGAGCTGTGTTCAGGAAGTTTCTCTCCCCCCACCCTCTGAACCCCCCCCCCACCTCCTCCCCTAGCATGCCCTTACTGGGACTGTGGTTTGGGGCAGGCTCCCATTCTAGTCTGTCTTTCAGTGGTGTGGTCACAAGCAGAGAGCAAGCAGCCTTCTCTCCCTGGACAATGGTGTAGCCTCATGGTGCAGGTTATTCCCTCCCATGCACAAACACTCAGGGAGCTGGTCTTCCGGGTACCAGACCTTCCCCTCATCGGCCTCCCATCTGAAGGTTTGTATCCAGCATCAGAGTCGAGTCCTGGTCACTTTGGTGCCCTGTTGCCATACTGTGACAGGGGCTGAGGAGCCTTAATGAGCACGCGCCATGCCCTCCCGGTGCACTGGCCACAGTGGGAGCGAGAGGGTGCTTGCTGCAGTGTTGCCTCAGTGGATGGTAAAGGATGCAGAGAGCCTTTCCTTCTCCTCTCTCCCAAACGGGAAATAATCACATTGGTAGACCAGTCTTTCCCTGAATTCTGCAACGTGGATTCTAAGCAGTGGTTTGGATTTGCCCTTGCTTTTTATCCCTGAAACCCAGCTGATGAGAGAAGGAAATGAATACACTGCTTGTCACAATACCACCAGGGTCTCCACAGCGCCTGGGGCTGCTGCTGAGAGACAGAATGGAAATGGGCTGGAATGGGGGCCATGGAGGCAGGAAGCCTCTGACAGGACAGGCTCCGCCTCCATCCCCAGAGGGCTTCCCTTCCCTCTGCTGCCCAGGGTTCCTCCTGCACTAATGGAGCTGACTCTCTCCCTGCCGCATCCTGCCTGGGGTAAAAAGTCCAACTGCCTGGTCACTGGGAGAGAAGATGGATTGCAGTCTACACACGCACACACAGACACACACACACTTCATCCCCCAAAGCAGCACATCCCTGCCTGTGTTCCCAAAGCTGGCTCTCAATAATGCAGGAAGATGCCCGCTCCCTCCCCCCACACTCCACAGCCCCAGCAGACCTTTTAATACTATAAAGGTATTTCTTCTTTGAAGACTCCATATCATGTAAGCCTACAGAGGGAAAAGAGTAGAATCATAGGAATCAAACTCTTATCTTGTGAGGATCTTGGGAATGTTCAGCCCAGAGAAAATAAGACATGAGGATGAGAAGCAATAGATGTTGTGTCTTCAAATCTTTGAAGGGCTGTCAGATGGGTAATGGATACTTTATCTGGTCTTAGGGAATTGCATCAAATCTCAGAGGGCCTGGAATGTCAGACTGTTGAGTTCCGGTTTTATTTTGTAAAGTATAGGAAGACACCCAAGGGTTTTGAGCAGAATGTGTGCTCTACAAAGATTATTCTGATATCCCTGTATATGAAGAATCAGTACAGGGGAAAATGGAGGACAGGCTTGGAGATAGGAAGTTTCTTGACCAGAAGTGACGAGAGCCTGAACAAGCAGAGTCATATTGAAGAGCAAGAAGAACAACTATGGAGGTGAAACTAGGAGATTGTTGGGATGTAGCCATCACTGGGACGTGTGGATAGAGAAGGGAAGAATCAAAGAGGACTAAAGTTTTCAGCCTGGAAAGATGGCAGTGCTGAAGCCAGAAGAGGGGACCCTGGAGGATGTGGAAGAGGAGGAGAGTTAGGATGCGAAGTATTGGCAGGACACACAACAGGAGATCTGTCAGGCATTTGGAAATGGGGTCTGGAGCTTAGAGGAGAGTCCAGCATTGCATGTCTGTGGGTTCTGCGTGATGACCACGATGGACAGGTGGAACGGATAGGCCTGCTGTGGGATGCTGCTAAGGAAAGTCCTTGGGACATGACTAAGGGCAACAGCAAGAAACAAAATCTGCAGCCCAGAGAGAGAGGGAACAGCAGTGGAGAGAAACTAAGGGGAGAAAGAACCCCAACAAGCCTGGTTGCAACACTGAGTGCTCTCGAGACATCTCGTAGGTCTTCTAAACCTGAGAAGTAGAAAGCCTGACTATGACATCTTGGGAGTGAGGACTTCTGCACAACAGATGTGACAGCAGACAGATATTGCGGGGGGGGGGGGGCGGACGACAGTTATGATGGGAAACGGAGTGGCACCTCTGGCATTTTCAAGGTTTGGACTCATGAGGTGCATGATTTGAATGGGAAAGCCCGAGTGTGTGGGAGGATAGTGAGAATAAAGGGGACATCGTAGAACAGGGCCCAAGAGAGAAGGGTAGAGAGCAGTGTCAGCCATTTCACACTGTTTCTCCTGAGTCGTGGTTACTTTTCTTTACCTCTTAAGTTATATGACCATAAGGTTTTTTAAGTATTTTTATTAGTACTATAATTTTAGCTATCCTTGTGCCGTCACTTGTACAAACATTCTAATTCTGGGGAGTCCAGCTCTCTGCCTTGCTTGTATTGTTTTTGAACCAGCACTCAACATCCTTAGAGCAACAGTGGGCAAACATTTTCTCGAAAGGGCCAGACAGTAGATAATTTTGACTTTGTGAGCCGTATGGTCTCTATCACAAATGCTCAACTCTGCCCTTGTACCACAAACGCAGCTGGTGAGTGTCACTGTCTTCCAGTAAAGCTTCATTGCTATCCGAATCTTATATACTATTTTCACGTGTCATAAAATATTATTAATTTTTTTCAACCATTCAAAAATGTAGAGCCAGGCATGGTGGTGCACACTTGTAAATCCCTGTACTTGGGAGGCTGAGACAGGAGGATTCGGGGTTCAAAGCCAGCCTTAGCTCCTTAGTGAGGCCCTCTGCAACTTAGACCCTATTTCAAAATAAAGAACAAAAAATAGGGCTGGGGGTATAGCTCAGGGGTAGAAAGCTCCTGGGTTCAATCCCCAGTACCACATACACACGCACACGTGCACACACACAAACACACAAGTGAAAATCATCCTTAGCTGATGATTGTACAAAAGCAATGGACAGACTTATTCCTCAGGGCATTGTGTGCTGACCCTCACCAAACCTTCTTCACCCATCACCCAGAATTCAAGCGACTTATCAGGGAAAGGGATCTGTGTGTCCAGCATTGGCTTGTGGTCTTTCAAGACCTTGGCATCTCAGAACACCTCTTTTTCTGCTCACCTCCCTCCTCCTTTGAAGTTCATAAGATAAAGGGCTCCTAGAGTTTCTCAGCTCTTGGATTTTTCTGTTCCTTCTCTTGAGTCTTAGTATTCCTGACACTTGCTAGCTTTTTCTTCCCCAGTTCCACTAGCTGAATATATGAATTTCTAGACATTTAGAATTCACTTGTTCCAGGAGGAGGAGCCCAGAGCAATTTTCTTTGAGTGAAAGCTCAAGAAAGGCAGTAGTTTGGAAGTACACTCAACACATCTCAGAACCATTTTGTTCCAATAACACAACACAGCTTGGTTTAGAAAAAGTCACTCTAAATTTATGCAAGTAAGTAGCTTTTACATTTGGCTGCCAGGTGTGTGCCAGAATACCTTCTGGAAGCTTGTACTTGCAAGATCCACGTGGGTATTTCCTATGGCTTTCTCCCCACCCTGAACCTAATCTCTCTAGGAGCCTGGACAGTAGATTCAAATTTTTCTCTTTATCCATTAATATGGAATAAAAACGACCAAAATGAGGAACCCTTTGGTGCCAGAAATGAAAAAAAGAAAGAAAAACATAAGTCTAAGTTCATTTGATTCAAAGATAAAGTTTCATGTTTAAAATAAGTCAGAAAAAGCAAAAGTTGAGGTTCTCATAGAAACCAACACCCCCTCCTTGCTTCGACGCAGGTTGGTGCTTGTTAGACACGTCTCCAGGGAGCCTCTGTGTTACATAAAAGCCTGAGCCCCATAGGAGCCTTCTTGTCACTGGAAAGACCACTGCAGCCCTAGCTTTGGACCTCCTATTATTGTTTTTTATTTATTAATGAAGATATGAGGTTCTTGTTTGATGTGGATACTAAAGAAAAACCCAAGGGAAGACTGACTTGGAGGTCACTGAGGTATCCCATGCCCAGTTGTTCTGTTCTGCTACTAGTTGACAGTGGCATGGATGCAGCTGCTACTTATAGCAAACCCCTAAAACAGGCATGTGTCTTGGACAGCCAGCCACCCCTAGTCTCCTCCCCAGCACACCCCCAGAGCAGCCTGGCCATTGTTGACAGCCATGCTCTTGGGTGCCACAAAAAGGAAAGTCTGGTTTGCCAGTGGGAGCTTCCTCTCTCTTTAAAAGCTCTTGTTCTCAGGTCTTGCTCTGCAATGGGGAGAATTATAAAAGGTTGTTTTATTGCCAACCTGATTTTCACCTGCTGTACTAGATCCATGTGAAAGGGCTTTTTCTTCCTGTTGGGAGTGATTCTTTGGTACCTAAAACTGACTGTAAGTCAAGTTTAGTGAAGCTGGTGGTTCTATATATTGCCGGACCAGATGGAAAGCAGGAAGTCTAGTATAAGGCCTCCAAGCCATCCCTCCTGTATCTCTTGCACTCACTGTGGTCAGCGGTTTAACATTTAGTACACACTCCTCTTAAAGTTGTGGAAATAAGTACAATTTGAATTTTTCATTAATTCTCTAATGTTAACTATTGTGCATACAGAACTCAGGAACAGAGGATGTTATAACAGGTTTATTATATCTTTCTCCTGTGTTTTCTCCTCTCTGGCATTCATATTGCAAACAATCATAGGGTATCTACTGTGTGCTAGATACTGGAGATGGAAAGAGAACTGGTATATCCCTTACCTCAAGTGACTGCAGAGTGGGGATCTGTTAACAGGCTAACAACATCTATTATGGCTTGTATCGGAGGAACTTAAAGCATGTTTAACAGCCAAGCCCTGCACTTCCTTTCTGGAGATGCCTTCCCTCCTTTCCTTTCTTCAAAGAGAACTGCAGTTCTCATTGTGTCATAAAGACTTGGTCTTATTGTTCCTAAACCCAATTAACTTCAATCCCTGGTCTTTCAACAAATGCATCAAACATCAGGAAATCAGAACAACCTAATAAAAGTCTCTCCTAAAAAACTATGAACTAAATACAGCTTCAGTCCTAGCTCTTGCCCAGTTCTGGCTCCCTTGACTACAATTACCTGAGATGTTTGATCCCTTTAATTAGGATTCCTTCATTTTTTTCTTCTTTTATCCCTTTATTTCTGATCACTGAAAAAGCTTTAGCAGTGGCATGTTCCAAAATTGGCCCGCAAGATGCTACCTCCCCTGAGGAAACAAGGTAGAGGTTTAGAGAACAAGGGAGAGAATAAAGAACTCTTATTTTATTTCTGAGCCTTTTAATATACATTGGGGCCTAATGCCATGTAGAGCTAACTCTTAGGAATCTACCATTTACCTTTCTCTTTGGATCATTTTAGAAACATAGAAATGTAGGTGCTAAGTGAGATGGCTTACAGTTCTCAGTTAACTGATTCATTGACAGCGTTTGCAACTTAAGACCTCCAAATTGCTTTAACACTTGTGAGCAAGAAGTAAGCTTTTGGTGTGTGAGATGTGTTAAAGTTCTGAGAACCAACAACTTGAATGATCTGGCTGTGTATATTTATTTAAGTGACAGCCACATCTCTTAAAATTAGGCAGATGGAGTTGGGAATGGTGGTGCATGCCTGTAATCCCAGTACTTGGGAGGCTGAGACAGGAGTCTTACAGATTGGATGCCAACCTCAGCATTTTAGCCAGATCTTCAGCAACTTAGTGAGACCCTGTTTCAAAAAAAAAAAAAAAAAAAAAAAACCTTAAAAAATTAAAAAGGACCATGGGTATAGCTTGGCAGTAGAATGCCACTGGGTTGAGTCCCTAGTAATAATGACAACAAACAATTAAGAATATGGCAAAAATGCCTCTGCCTTTCATGTCGATGGCTGAAAGCTTTTATTCTTGGTGCTTAGGAAGGGAATAGCTATCTCTATATTGTTCTTACCAAAGGATTTTTTTTTTTTAATTATCCTTAATCAACTTTAAAGAACTGCTTTTCTTGACCTATATACCTGGTTTAAGTTTCATATTCTCTATGTGTAGTGAGTTTTGTTTTTTTACTTTTTTAGTTGTTGTTGGTAGGGAGAAAGGTAGCGGGGAGGGTAGAGACATGGAACTAATTGAATCTGGGGGTAAAAACTCTGCTGAGAGCCTGTGGATTATAAATTGAGTAGCTGCAGCAGCAGGATCTCAGGCAGAGGTATTGGAGTGCAGTCAGTGTGACAGGAAGCTTATTTTGGTGTTCTTTCTTTGCCTTGCCTTGTCCTTGACAATTCCTCCAGAGGACTGTGTATAGAGAGAGAAGGTAGAGGTGTCCATAGTTCCCCATCTGGAAAACTTGACAGTATTCTTGCCCAGGGTCTTAGAGACTAGGGATGAAGATGACACAGTAGATGAGACAGTCTGCTGCCCTGTCCCAGCTGTCTGTCCCCATGTCCACACTCAGGCCCCCATTATCTGTTAGTCGGGTCTGTTGCTAGTAGATAAAGCCTGTTTTTGTTCTCAAAGTCCCACCAGAACTGCTGTTCTGTCTCCTCCATGGTTTGATCTGCAAAAATTGTCTAGAAATTTCAGGGAGCGGTATTTAAAGCAGAGGGTTTAGATTTGAATACTATTAAAGCGGTCTTTGCCTAAGTGTAGAAAACAAAGCCATAGTTTATTGGTCTGGGCTGCTTTCACTGTAAGCAATAGGGTGGACATACTGACCCCACCTTTCAGCTTTAGCATCCAATAACATCTTCATTGCCATTGGGCAACTTATTTATAACCCAGTAGTCATCACCACACTGTTTTTCCCATATTTTGTCCAAATTTTCTTTCCCCTAATAATTACACCCCCTGCTTTTAGGCTCAGCATTTTCCCTCCTTTCTCGTGTTTACACCTTTCAAATATTTGCAGATTGTTATCGTGTCACCCTCTTAGTCACCGCTTAGCCGAGCTGTACAGATTTAGCACCTTTTATCTTCCCTTTAAAGGCAGGCCTTCCCGCCCCTGAGTCATTTGCTCCTGTTCTCTTTAAGTGTGCTCCAGTTTTCTGTATTTCCATGTGGCCACATAGCTTCCTAGCGCTGATCATAGGTCATACGTGGGAATTGTTTTCCTTCTCTGTTGTATTAAACGCTAAATGTCTCTGCTGTGCCCCAGCCTCAGATCTCTCAGCTGTGGCAGCTCAGAATTGGCCACTTCATCTCATCTCTGGATTTAAACCACCTTCTCCAGATGTGCCATTTTAAAGATCAGTGGGGTCCATAGGTACAGTTGTGCTGTGTTTCTCATCCTTAAAGAAGTTTGTACTCATGGGAAAATGGGATGTATGTAGTTAAGGATTCTGTAGGCCTTTCTCCTGATATTTACATAAGACACCATTATCCTCCAAGTGGATTACTCTGGACCTCACTTGGGGGTCTACAACCCTGATGGCTTATTAACCATTTCATTCTCTGTGTGTTTGCTTATTTTCCAAAGTATTTTTCACTAGTGTTCATTCATTCAGTGGTATTGAGGCTCTACAGTGTCACTGTGCGCTAGACAGTGTGTTGGGTGTAGGAGAGAACTGAAGCTGAATATGATGCAGTTCCCGCCCTCAGAAGCAATTTCTGTTTTAGTTTTGAGTTTTATTTTAGTCGAAAATAAAAGATTCTCACGGATTGGCTCTTGGTAGCAGTGAGGAGAAAGAACCGATTTACTGGAACATCCATGAAAATCTAGGGTCAGGTCTCACAGACCCAGTACCTGGGTCTGAGAGGATCCAGGGAATCTCCAGTGTTAATGCCGGTTAGTCCTCTCTGCTTATTGCATCCTTCCTCTGGCTCTTCAACTGGGCTTGTGTTTTACACATTCCCTGCTCCAGTTCCAGAAAGAGAATTGTGTTGGTTTACCTAGTAGCTACCATCCTGTTTAGACAGAGTTCTTTTTTCTTTTCTTTTTCTTCTTTCCTTTCCTTTTATTTTTTCTTTTCTTGGGATCAAAGCCACGGCCTCACACATGCTGGGCAAGCGCTTTCCTACTGAACCATACCTGCAGCCCCAGAACTCTTTCTCACTGCCTGCCTAACTGCAGATAAGCTTCCCTTCAGTCTGGTGTAAGTGGTATGTCTGTCTGTCTGTCTCTCTCTTTCTCCCTCTCTCTCCTGTCCTCTTTGCCATTCCCCACCTTCTGCTCCTTCTTCTTATTTGCAGCTCTGAAGAAGGGAGAGAAGAGAGGCCAGGGATACACGCTGGAAAACAGAGCTGCCCAAGGCAGTTTCCTGCACAAGGAACATGGCATGATGAACCCGTGATTGACTTGCCCACTACACTCTGCCCACGGCCTTCCAGCCAGTCATGCATCTGCCTAACATAATCCACTTATCTATCCCATATTAACACTCTGCAGCCCATAAGCTAAATGGCAAGTTCAGTCACTAGTAACCAGCCTTATACAGTGGTCCAGGGAAATCATCTTTCCTACCTGGTAATTGAGCTTTGTGAGCACAGAGTCTTTCTTTATTGTCATCACATCCCCACCTCTGACCCAATGCCAAGCCACAGTAACAAGTATTAGTTCAATGGAGCGGGAAGGCCCAGGTGAGCCTTGGAGTTCCTGGGTATCCTAGACGGGCAGAAGGCAGTTGTGCCACGTGCCTCCCATCGCCTTCCTTCTGTGACGACTGCCGCAGCCGGGAGAGCACATCATCGACTAATCCTTCAAACTGGCTTTTGTTTCCACTAGTTTTGTTTCCTTCTGCTAATGCCTGGCCTTTTGTTTGCTATACTAAGTGCCATTGGGAAGCTGTCACTTCTTGCCAAGGCAAATTTCCATGCTCACCCTTAGCTCTGCTGCCGGATAGAAGAAAAAGCCACACACTTTGAGGCCTGAGGCTTAATTATCATAAAACTCGGCATACAGTGTAAAATATTCAGAGCGATACATAACCCTCACACAGCCATCAATAGAATCTCTTATATAGCCATTATCTTGTCATTAACAAGAATTTATTCTTCTCATTCCAAAGCTGACTGACCAAAGTGTTTGTGTTAATTGACCTAGTTAGTCAATGTCTCCAAGTGTATAATTTTTTTTTAATAGAATGATTACTCCATAGCCTAGCATTTTAAGTTTCAAAGAAGGCACCCTGTACTCTATGAGTCAAGCCTTGGGTGAGGAATCTCAAAAGGGCATAAGCAAAATTATAGGATTTTGTGGCTGGGCAAGCTTTTGCAAATCCTTCATTTTATAGAAAGAGTCTGTGAGCCTGGGGAAGTTGAATCGTTTGTCAGAGGCAGAGCAGAAACCAGAACCATAATGCACTGACAGCTAGCAATGAAGTTTCCCTTCCTAAATGCTACAAAAAGCAAGCAAAATAGCTCTTCTTACTTTGTTTTAAGTAATCGTGGTCAACTATCCATATGCTGGAAAGCTAAGAAAGAGTGTGAATAAGAATCAGCCTTCTCCTATGGGCAGATGTGTCTGTGGGGTTTTGACAAAGTCAGGGGACCGTATGGAACTGGAGGGATAGGATGTGTGTTACCTCCGTGTTTGCTGTGGTGGAACTCAGGCTCCAGGGTCTCACTTTCTTGTGGCACAGCCCATAAAGGGGAAGGAAAATGCTCCAGGGTATTTAGAATTACTTTAGGTGTACTTTTTTTTTTTTAATTACAACAAAATATTTTGGTTTCTTGAATGGCTTGCTGTGGCAAGGGCAAGCCAGGCACTTACTCTGCACCTGTGGTGTTGGACGCGCAGCTGAGATGGTGCGTCTTTATCAGCAGGCAGCACCGCGCATTATCAGAAAAGACAGCTATTGGGGTAATACGCAGGATCCAGAGTTGCGGGCACTTCTTCACCTGGCTGGGGAGAGCTTCTGGAACTCCTGTGATATCTCACTTCTTATTTTCAGTCTGAGGCCCCACACGGTTTGGGAGCTCTCCACCCCTTTCTGTCAGCCTGCCCAGCCCAGCAGCAGCCTCACATTTGTTTTCTGAAAACCCACCTTTGTTTCCTCTATCCATTTTGCTTTTTTTCTTCTTCTTTTTTTTTTTTTTTTCTTTAAAGTTAATTTTATTGGTGAGGAAGCGTCACAGAGGGACAGTGGCCCAGCAGTGCAGGCCTTGTTTTTGTGAAGGTATCACATAGCTGGGCAGAGATGGACTCAGAACCAACCCCTCTCTGCAGCACCCATTCACCTGGATTGCAGCAGCCCTGTTGGCGTTAGGAAGTCAACATTTATATGGGCTCCTTTCTGTCAGTCGACAGTGTATTATTTGCCCTGTTTCTTGAGCCCTTAGGACACAAAAGCAAGTCTGGTGCCTGATAAACCCTCGGGTAGAGCAGCTTTTGAACTCTGCAAGAAGGCCACGAGACCCTGCCCTGTCCTTCCACCCTTCGGTCTTCGCACCTCGGTCTCTGCCAGTGGTTCTCAAGCTGTGTATTGTAACCCACTCATGATCTTAAATCAAATCAGTGTCAAAGCCATCTTGTAATTCTCTTTAATAAAACAGTACGGAAGAGCACATTTGGTCAAGAACCACTGTTTTGTGAAAACTTAGTTATATATAAAGTAATGCATTTACATATGTAAATGCATATTTGGGTCATGGTAAAAATTCAAAGTCTGACCCAGGAGTGGTGGTGCTTGCTTGTAATCTCAGTACTTGGGAAGCTGACACAAGAGGATCTGAGTTCTTGGCCAGCCTCAGCAACTTAGTGAGACCCTCTGCAACTTAGCAAGATCCCGTTTCCAAATGAAAAATAAAATAGGACTGGGTGCGTAGCTCAGAGTAGAACATCCCTGGGTTTAATCCCCAGTCTGTCTGTGTCTGTCTGTCTGTCTGTCTGTCTCTCTCTCTCTCTCTCTCTCTCTCTCTCTCTCTCTCTCTCTCACACACACACACACACACACACACACACACACACACAATGTCTGAAAAACCTTCATCTATACTACCCTTTATCTACAGATATAACTTGGTTGAGCAAATTTCCATCATTCAGACATTCAGATGCCACAAAATCCTTCCTATTCTCTGGATTCTGACTTTGAACCTTGGTCTGGTAATAGGATCTGCCTCCCACTACTTGCTTCCCACCTAGGGCCCCTCTTCCCTTTGCAAGGAGTTACTCAAAGGAGACAGGTCAGCGGGAAATCTTTCCCTTCTCTTGCCCATATGTGTGACAAGAATCAGTATGAACGGGTATTTACTTATTTCCACTTTAAAAAGGGCAAACAGCCTGCTTCGGCTACTTCCTCTTGACAAGCTAGAGCCAGCTGGGAAGTGGAGAAGCAGCATGACAAAGGCACTCCTTTCCTTTTCATCCACACAGAGTGGTGGGGTTCGGTTTCCACAGGCCCAGAGGACCCTCTCGTGAAAATGTTTTGAGTGCATCTCTGCTTGATTTGTTTAACTCCCTAGGCCCAATGAGCAGTCGTGCTTTCTCAACATAATCACTTGGTGGTCTGCAGGATTCAGAGGCAGCTGCTGCGATCTGTGCAGCTTGACCAATTTCTTGCTATTTCAGAGTATCAAGAAAGTGACAGGAGTAGAATAGGCTCGAGCAGCCAGGCTCCAGAATCTTTGGTGCCCTCCAAGTGAAAGCTCCTTCCCCTGCTTCCTGCTGCCCAGTGTACTGCCCTTGCTGACCCCCTCTCTAGCCCCCAGTGCTCAGCAGCCCCACCCCACAGCACCCCAGCTCTGCCGCCACGGCCAGAAACAGACCAAGCACTTGGTTTTTGCATTATTCTTGTTTCTGCAGCAATTCTTTATCTATGGGTATGTGGCAAAATAGTTCAACAGAATCGTTTATTTTTCTCTCTGGCAATTCTCCTCTTGCTTAGTTTGCAGATACAAGATGAAAAGTGGTTTTAGCCACTGATGTTGTGAAAAACAGGGGCAATCTTTCATTCTGTTTTACTCTAGCCTCATCCCTCTCTTCAGGGTTAATCTCAGACTGTTTGACTCCTGAGTTTCTTGCTGTCTTTTACAAAAATAAGTTTCACCCCTCCTGCAGCCTGGCACAAAAACGCAGGGAGTGAGGCAACCCGAGTGATTTTCTCAATTCTGTGACACTTGGGTAGGGTCTTCAGCTGTGCCGTCTTTGCAAGGGTGGTCTCTGCAGCAGTCCCTCTCCTACCGCTGCCTTCCCCACCTTGTCCTGCACTGCGCATGATCTATTCCATTGGCGAGGCCTGGAGGTTTAGAGGGAAAGCTCCATTCTTCTCTGCTAAGAGCCACGATACAGGCTATTCCCTTTCTTTTGGACTTTCTAAGTCTATTCTCTGGCCAGAAACATGAGCAGCTACCTAGCTTTACCCATGAGCAGGTGTACCTTCTGTACTAGCAGTGGTGGCAGGCACTTTGTCCCCAAGGTGCCCCAGTGGGTGTTCTGCGTGCCCTGCTTCTGGCCTCCCCAGGCCAAGCCTCTGACCCTTCACCCAGGCCTGTTTGTAAAAAAAGGTAGCTTTCATCGCTCCGCATTATTGCAGCAGGAAGGACCAGCAATGATTCAGAGACGGGGACACTAAGTGCAACCTCCTCAGATCTTCATTTGCTTTATCTGTGTCTCTAGCCCAGTTCAGCTTTTTTACTTAATAATTACAGCTGGAGTATGAATTTCTTTGAAATATTTATAAGTCTTACCCAGATATCAGAATGCAACATATTTCATGGTCTGTCACAGACGACCACTGTTAGTGATAAATGTATTTTCAGAGTGAGTGATTGAATCATAGAAAGAAAAGGCCATTTAAGTTAGCTAGTGAGCACTTATTTTATACAAAATATTGTCATCGGGTACGAACAAGTATAAAAGATAGGTTTCTGTCCTAAGGAATGTTAGAGGCTATAGTGGTAGGGTCAAAGAAGACTGAGATTTTGAGCAATGGAATTGCTAAGAGTGATAACAATGGTGACGTTAATAATAGCTAAAATATATCCAGTTTTGCCATGTGGCCAATATTCTGAATATTTTACATACATAATCTCTCCTAGTTCACACAGCAATCTTATGAAGTAGATATATTATTATATCTGTTTTACAAATAGGGAAAATGGAACTTTATTCAGTAATTTGGCCGAGGTCACAAGGTTAATAGGTGATAGTGTTAGTATGTCAATCCAGGTCTCTTTGGCTCCAGGCAACTAATACTGCATGTGTTCTGGAGTTATTTCTAATTCCAGATGAAATGACAGGACAGAGGGGCAACCTATTTGAAGAAGAAAGTGACACTGAATTAGCACTTTGGAATTTGATGTGAAAGAGTAAGGATAAAATGCCCAGGCTCCAGCTGCAGTGCTCTAGGGAGGCATAATGACAGGGATGGCAGTGTGATTTAGGTGAGGGGGTCATTGATATAAGTGATGGCTAGCCCTGTGAATCTGTGGGCCTATACAGACCCCAGTAAGGGAGTCGAGATGAAGATCATCCCAAGTGTTGGGGGTTTGGGGACACCCCTTGGAACACCTTCTTGGAACACTCCTTTCCCCCAGGTGCTCTTGTTAATTCCCACATGCTGTGGCCATGAGCCCCTCTCCACCATTGCTGCTGTGACAGTGTTGGCTTTCCGGCTGTAGAACTACAGCCCTCCTTGTATTTCCCCCCTGCCTCTACGTTGGCATCAGATCAGATGGAGTTCAGGTCTTAAACCTGCAGTGTTGGAGGTGGCGGGGGACTGTCCTTCCTGGGCAGTAGGCCTTGTGGGCCCCTTTGCATCACAGATTCTTCTTTTATCCTGACATATAGGCATCGAGTGCCCCAGAGGAGCCCGGAACCTCCCCGGCTTGGTGCAGGAAGGAGAGCCATTCAGCGAGGAAGCCATGCTTTTCACCAAGGAACTGGTGCTGCAGCGAGAGGTAGGACTTCTCCCATTTGCTTCTTGTGTGGGAGGGGTGAGTAGGGCTCCCTCGGTCTAGCACTTTTCTGCTAAGTCGGATCAGTGTGTCACCTTCTCTCCTGCTTGGCCTTGCACATCCACCAGCCATTCTTGCGTCTGCCCACATCTATCTCCAGGAGCCCTCCATCACTGGCCCAGTGCCCCTAAATTACTCCTCTCCACTGGTGGCCTGAGACGTGTGGTGAGCACCAGACCAGCCCAGCCAGGATCCTAATGCCAAAAGCTTACAGCTTTGCCATCCTCCTCCTTGGTGAATTAGCCTGAGCTGCCTGCCTCCAGCTGGATTTAGAAGCTTGACTAACCCTGTCAGGGGCCAATTTTCTTTGAACATTTATTTGTATCTTTGAGTAATTGCATTTTCTGTAGCGGGTTTTCTGACTTAATTTAATTGTATTTCTGTTTCTGCCTGTTGGGCTGGCTCTCGCAGGCAGGAGTCAGGCTCTCAGCTGCTGTGGTGCCCTTCTACCTGCTAATTTTGCTCAGGTCTTTGTCAACAGATCCATCTTCTTTCCAGGATTATGCCAGCTGTTCATCCTGCTAGGTGAGCCCAAGAAAAGAACAATGGGGAAGTGTGCCGGGCTCGGGCCTAGAATTTGAGGTCTGCCTTTGTCCCTGTTTCTTTCACAGTCCAATCTATCAGGTCCCTTCAGCTTTCATGCAGTATCATAATATGCACTAAGCTACATGCATTGTGGTCCTAGAAGTTTTCTCTCTCATGAGACTTCATAGATCCTTGAGAGCAGGTGCATGTGCATCTTTAGAATGTTTAGTATTACAAAAACCGTGTAGAGGCTTTGGCATTTCATTTCGACTTGAATTGTCAGCACACTCATTAGGTGTGAGAAGCAGGGGAGAATAGGCTAGCCTGAGGTGCTGGCGATGGACCCCTGGCCTTAAGAGAAACACCACTTTGACTTCCAACTCAGCAATATTCTTGCTGTTGGTTGCCACCTCTTTGGGATTACTCTAGCACCTGACTTCTCATATTGTGAAAGAAATTTGGCAAAAGAAATACTGAATTCTCAATTGAGGAGATCTGGGTTCCATTTCCCAAACGTCAACTGCAACTACTCAGTGTTATTACATCAGTTTTGTTGGCCATCTGTCTATACAGTGCTTGGTGTGGGGCATGCCAGACTTAACCTATCCCAGACTCATATTACTCTCTGTTTTACTTTTGTTAAGATGCATTTATACTTGTGAAATAGAAATCCTTAATATTGACATGCCTACCTGCCCTCTCCCTCCCCTCTCTTCTTGTTTTCAAACTATATGATGTATAGTTTGCATTTTCATCAATTAAAGATAGTCCCCTACCAGAGAAGTGTTGAAGTGTTTCCAGAATTCAAACACTCTAATTGTCTATCAGGACCTGTTGCAGGTTTTTGTTTTATTTTTGTCAGAGAGAGAGAGAGAGACAGACAGACAGACACACACACACACACACACACACACACACACGGAGAGGGAGAAAGAGTTCTATAATAGTTCTATACAGGGTATGTATGTGTCTGTGTGTTTTATACAGGGGATTGAACCTAGGGACATTCTACCTTTGAGCTACATCCCCAACCCTATTTTAGTTCTTATTTGCTAAGGTACTGAGAGCCTCACAAGTACTGGAATTACAGGTGTGCACCACCACAACTGGCTCTGTTGCAGTTTTCAAAGGGGCCAGAGATGGGTGAAAGGGGCAAACTTGTGGGCCTTTGGATGTTGAACTAGATTTCATCTCTAGTTCAGGTAAAGTCTACTTGAGTTCTTCACTGAAAGACATGGCAGAGGAAGCAGACACTAATGTCTGCTTATTTCTTGTGCTTTAGCTAGAGGGAGGAAATCCCTTCCTGGCCTGCCTGAAACATTTGTTGGAAGCATTTTCCTTGTTTAACCATCTAAATCAGAGTTCTCTTCCTATTGTTAGTGACCAGAGTCATCTTCCTATTGTTCACATCTCCTGAGGTTTCTTTCTCTTTCTTTTTCAACTCTTGTTATCCCTGCCACTTTTCTGCCCAATCATATTTCTGACCCACTGGTGATAGCCTAATAAGGAGGTCAGAGAGAATACTGACTTCTTAAAAGGAGTGGCCCAATGTGTTTGTACTGTCTCAAGGTTACTGTGACCTTACCTTTGTTAACATTTACTGATGAAAGAGTTGACGTTTTTCCCCCACCTTCTTTGATACCCCTGGCATTATGAGTTTGCAGATCCTTGGTCTAACCAAAGTTGATATTTATCTTTCTTGATTGTAGCAGCCCAGTTTTTCATACCCTATTTTGAGGGTCTCAGTAAAGAATCTTGCTGCATTTTTTTAGCTGCTTATGTAGTTACCTGGCCAAGCTGTTTGGAAAGGTCATTATCCAAAGGAAATAGGAGTATGCCCTCAACTATGAGTGAGACAAGATGTTGACTAAAGGAACCAGGTGCATTGACTCTCCTGATCATTTCCCTTCATATGATGAGTGAAAACTGTTTTCTCAACAGTATTGGAATAAAGAGAGGTTTTTGTTTTGTAAGAACTTTATTCATTTCCTTTTACCTGTGTAGCACCTTTGCCTTTATTCCATAAGTTGTCTTGGGGAACGGTTTTCTTGGCTCCCCTCTCCCACCTCCAAAAAAGATCTAACAAAGGAGAAAAATGTGGTTCACTGGAACCTGTAACTGCAGGCGACGAGTGTGGGCCTGCCCCTTTTCCTCAGCTTGCCCTTACCTGCAGGGTAGCCTCTGGTCCTGTGTGGCCCTTTGGGACCTCTGGAGCCAAGCTGCTGCTGGATTGGTTGCTGCTGCTGGTTTTATGTGCCTTGTACCCATTTCCTTGTTAATCAAGCCTAACCCAGATATTTTAAAGATGTCATTGTCCTGGGTCCTGCCCCATCCCTTCCCTTTAAATTTATAAACATCTGTTGATATTATCTTATTGTTGGCCAGGATTTCCCTATGCCCTGCATGCTTTCCCCAGCTACTGCACATCTGCATAATTAGAGGAAAGGAGAGGATTTCAAAACATTCTCCTGGGCCCTTCTGTATGACAACACAGAGGCCTGGTCATCAGGTTGGACTGCCATATGTAAAAGTATAAACTCACTTAGAAAGGATCTAGACTGAGAGAGGGATTGGGTAATGGTCACTGTCCCTAAGCTCGCTTGCAGGGTACCTGCACTGAAAAACGCACCATGTTTACTAAGTGTGTGTCCTGGCTTTGGAGGGGCAGTGCGGGAATCCCTGCCTGCCTCTTCCATTTTCGAGGAAGGAGGGAAATGTTGTCTTTCTATCCCATATCCTCTTGGAGAGCCTGGAAATATCAGGCAACTCCTCTATATTTGCATATGGCCCCAATTATCTTGAGACCTGATCACCCTGCTTTCCTTCCATTTCTGTTACAGTGACACTAGTCAGTACAGAGCTACTGACGCTTTCAGCCACCACTGAGTTCCATTTTCCTGAGTGTCTCCGACCACCTCTTCTTGCACTTCTTTCTCTGGTTGTCATATTTTGGATATAGAATGTCCCTTGGAAAAGCTCATGAATTGGCAATTGGAAAATGCTCGGTGAAATAATTTATCATGACAGTTCTAATCTCACTAGTGGGTAAATCCATCGGATTAATAATTTGAGTGGATTTACTGGGTGGTAATGTAGGCAGGTGGGGCATAGCTAGAGGAGGGAGGTCTTTGGGGGTGTGGTCTTGGAGACTGTATATATCCACAGACCTCCTCTCTTTGATGTGAGAACAGCTTCCATCCACGCACCCAGCCTGCCACCACCATTTGTGCTTCAGCCCTATGACTAAAACCATGAGCCCAAATAAATCTTTCCTCCTGAGTTGTTCTTGTCGGGTACTTTGATCACAGTCACAAAACTGACTAAAACGATGGTCTAAAGTGCCTGGTGCTTCTCCAAAGCCTGTAAGCTTTGGTTCTTCCCCATATGTTGAAGCCTGGGAGGCCTGTCCAGGTCAGTGGACTGGCTGTTCTCATGGTGCTGCCAGCCTCAGCACAGGAGCAACCGTCACTTAGATGCCATGTCATTACCTGATTCTCTGATTTTTTTGTTTGGTTGATGAGTTGTGTTTTGTTTTGGTTTGTTTTAGAACTAGGGATTGAACCCAGGGGCATTCTACCTATGAGCTATACTTCCAGCCCCTTTTTGTTTTTTATTTTGAAACAAGGTCTCTCTACGTTGCTGACAGTCTTGCTAAATTGCCAAGGCTGATATCAAAATTGTGATCCTTCTGTCTTAGCCTCCCAACCACTGGGATTATAGCCATGCACCACCACACCTGGGCTACTTGATGCCCTTTATGACCTTGAATCCCAGAGCAACCAAAGAGCTTTCCAAAGACTGTATCTCCTAACCTTTGCTCAAAGGAAGTCCAGGGAGCTCAACATTCCTTCCCAGCCTGACTCAGTTGGTATATGGTAGGGGCAGGCAATCTGACCACCTGCCAGTTTTTGCAAAGAAACTCTTGTTGAAACACAGCCACACTAATTCTTTATATATTGTCTGTGGCTGCTTTCCCACTATAACTCAATACAACTCAGAGCTGAGTAGTTAAGACAGAAGTAATATGGCCTGCAAGTCTAAAATATTTACCAAAAGAGTTTGCTTATAGACCCTGTGGTAGAAAGTATGCTGAATTGGGTTTGAATGGCTTGTCACAGTCCTGAAGGTGTGGGTGAGCTCTCTTCTCCCCTGCCATTGAGGCTGGGCCGCTTCTGAACCACACATGGTAAGATGACTGTGTCTGTTGCTATAGTTATGACTATGAGCTGGGAGTGCTGTGTCCCGTTGGATAGCATGTGCTTGGTCACACACGCACTCTTACACACACACACGCACACCGCTGCCTTTTTAAGGCAATTCCCTGCCACACTGCCAAAGACAAGATCTGGTATAATTTCCCAGATAGGGAATTGTGCCCATTGATAGCAACTTCCCAGAAGTAGTGATGAGAAGCAGCATTATCCAATGGATAGATAACCAACTTAAAAGTGCGCACTCCTGGTTTTCACACTCCAATTGTCATGTGGTCCTGAGCATGTGATTCTTTTTGCTTTGGTATTTCTCTCTAAAAGAGCCATCCACCCATCCTCTCCCTTTTGAGGCGCTTGTCACGCATGCAGCAGTCGTTTGGGATCTCCCGACACCCACTTGCTGAAGGCCCGCTATCTGGCACACACTTACCGACTCGCTGCTGCGTACGCAGCACGCTGATTGCCGCTATGTTGGGAAAACCTGAACTTTTAGAGAAGGGGCCATGAGGTATTATTAAAAGAGACCAGTGTCATAATTTAGCTCTCTCCTTAGTACTTGGCTGTAGGATGTGCACTTCCCAGCATGTCAGGGGGACCTATGGGGATTTGGTGATCATTTCCAAGGCCTTTCTCAGTGACCCCTTTGTCCTCGCTGAGACCTCAGAAATTGCCCTTTGCTTCTGCTTGGAAAATGACATCCTCATGCTGGACATCCCTAGCTGGAAACTCAGGCTGCTGCCCTGACCTATTTCCCTTCTTCCTGCTGGCATCAAAAAAGGAAGATGTCCCCCTGGGGAGCTCATTCTTCTGGCTGCAGTAGCCTGGTCACATCCCTGGTTTTCCACTCTCTCTCCCCACCCCTGCATTTTTAATAAGACACATCAAAGTATTATAAGCAACTGTTGCTGTTTGAAGAAAATATATCTATGTATCAGAGAATGTGGCCCCACCCTGATTCACTGGTGTGCATTTATGGGAATGGTGTTAATTCTGGGAGAGAAAACAGTGTAAAAAGAAAAGTGGGTCCATCTCCTTCCTTTTAGTTCCACATTGAGCCGCATCCTCTCTGAATCTCAATCTGTGTCCTCCCTGTCCCCGCCGGTTTTCCCCACCTTGCCCCTCAAGCACTGTGGATATGCTCTTTAGCCTGCCTGCTCTGTCTGTTCATGTGCACCCGTTCCCTGCCCATGAAGGAGACCCATAGGCGGAGGAAGTGTGGCACAGTTTTCTCTCTGGACCAGAGAAGAGGACAGTTGACTCCTAGGGAGATCCTAGACGGTAAAGGACGCCCAGCCTGGCCTGGCCTCTCCAATGCCCCCTGATAATTACCTTCTAGAAAAGCAAGCAGGCTACATGACCATCTTTCATTTATTTGCACAAAGATAACTTATTCTAGATTGTCTTAGCTACTGCCCAGGAAAAAGGGACTCCATCACAGTTAGGTTTTTTAACAGCTCTCTTTTCCCACAAGGTCATAAAGGCTCTCTGGGGGCTAACCGTGGGCAGTTCTGAGCTCACTGATAGTCTTCAAGTTGAAATGATTTATTCTTAGTTCAAGGCTGTTTTCTTTGAAGGGTGCTCAGGTAAAAATCACTTATCTTACTGGTAATCAAGCCTTAATTTTTTATAGTATTTTCTATTTTACAAATGCTTTTTTTTATATAATACTGTCATCTCACAACAAACCTATGAGGAAAAGATTCATCCCGACCATACAGTTCAGGAAACTCAGTTGCACCTGCCTCTCTCCACAGCTGTGTGCAGAACAAATACTAAAAGTCAAATGTCTGCATTCCCAATCAAATGCTTTTTCTCCTCAAATTTTGCCAATTTTGCTATTAAAAGGTAATCATTTTACCATATTTTATCATTTTTCAACTTCAGAATGTCTGGGACTAGTAAAGAACTTTCCTGAGGGTCAGACATTGTTCCATGGAATCTTTTACTTTGATTCTGCTTCTTCTTAAATCTTTAGACTGTATGATTTCTGCTTCATCTGTTGTTTGGCTTTTCTGGGTCTTTTTATAAAAATAATGATTGCTTCATTTCCATTCGATAACATGTGTCCCTATTCCTATTTCTGATCTTTCTTAAGAGACAAAGCTGAGCATGTACATGCATTTGTTTAAAAGACATGGCTGCCATATTGCTTCTGAAATAAAGTCTCATCACCTTGGTTTGCACATATCCTCAATCACATCTCCAACCTCATGTCTCATCACCATTTACTTCATAATTCGTACTTTATCAGAATAGACCTGTTATACTCACAGTTCCCCATGGATACCAGTAGAAAAGAAACATGCAGGTATTTGTTAAATCAACTAATTGATTCTCTGTAATCCTAGAGATTTACAGAGTAAACTTTTCTTTGAAAAACTTTAATGTTTTCTCTACCACATCATTTGTTTTTCTTACCATTGTTTCTGTCACAAAAACCAAGCAAAGCCTCTTCTGTTGTCCTCCGTGGTTCTTGGGGAAATCTCTCTAAGCTTAGCTTTTGTGGGGGAGGGAAGAAGACTGGAGTACTGAGGCTGGACTCATAGGCTACTAATTCAGGAACTTCCCATGGAAAAAGTCCATAACCAAGGCTTGGCCGTGCACTTACTATGGGACTCCGACCTCCCTGGGTCTTCCTGTCCATCCAGCCAAGATACTTAAAGGAGCTAATGATGTTTCAGTCTGTGGAAAAATGTTCAGTGTTCAAATAGAAGGCATTAGTGTCCCTTCGCTCTCCAGAAGCAGGCTCCTCATTTCTCCCTCCCTGGTATGTTTCCCATCCTCTGCGTTTGTTAATTAGACTATTAGTTGAAGGGATTATTTTGACATTCAAGCCAACAAATTCCTTTTCAAGGATGGGCTTTAAGTGCTGTGTGACTATCAAGCTGTTATCTGCCACTTACAGCCCCTTCACTTCTGAGTTCCTGGTTCTTGCCAAGTACTTCTAAAAGTCCCAGAAGGAGGACCCTCAAGTCCCATTCCAGCCCCTAGTGAAAATGGCATCACAATGAAAAGAGAAGGTGAAAAGGTAGAATGAGGGATTCCATCACACTACCCTCACCCTGACTGTGGGGTCTCCCCTGCCAGCTTTTAAACTCCTAAGGTGTGGCCTTCCCAAGCAAGCTCAGCAGCGTGCGCTGGCTCCAGTGGGATTCCTCTCTGCAAAGCTGCTGGCTCAGCTAGGCTCTTTCCCTGTTCTTCTGCTTAGAACTTTCATAGCCAGTCAAGCATAGAATTGCATCCATTCTTCTGAAATAGCTGCTGGGCCTAATTTGTCATTTGCTTGGCCAAGATCCTGTTACCTGTAATTGTGTCATACGGGCTGACTGGTGTAGGTTTCATAGGCCTCACTGCCCTCCAGAGGCTAGAGCCACATTCCAGGCTTCCTTTCAGGATGAGGTTGGGACAGGCATGGTGGTAGACCATGAGAGATGTGTCCTCCTTGGGACATGTAGGAAGGCTACAAGGATGGAATTTTATCCCTGAGAAAAAACATCCTTCAAAGCAAGAAGTATTGCTTTCCTTTCTCTTGGGAATTGGTCCCTACCGTTGTAAACTCTTCTTTGAGAGACTTACATTTTCTCTACCGGCTCATTTGTTCTTCTTACCATTGTTCCTATCACAAAAAGCAAGCAAAACATACAGCGCCTGGACCTGACAAGTGCACCTTCTTCCGCCAAGCAGGAGCATTAGAGCCCTTGGCAGTGCCAAGACACTCCTGGCACTTACATTTCCTCTTCCTCTTTAGTTCTGACCCAGATCAATCCCAGAGTAAAGATGGAATGGCTCAAACATGATTTCCTCTTGTATCTTTCTACTAGAATGGTGCCCAGTACTTATTGAACCTTATCTAAAGTGAGGCCTAGGGGTGAATATAGTAGGCAGTGGTTAAAGTTACTGGTTCACTGTAAGATCGTCATTACTAACACAAGGTCACGAAAATCCGTCAGAGCCTTGCTAAGCAGAACTCCTGCCATTCGTGGTATTTGGTACTGTCTACCGTTCTGACAAGAAATGATGTTCTTTATGAGACATCCCTGTGGAAGATAGCGATTGCCAGGCACATTCAGCCTCCTGATCTACCAGGAGCTGTGTAGGGCTTATGACCCAGAACAAATGGAGAAATGTTGCCAAGAGGAGAAGCCTGCTGGACTCCCCTGGAGGTAAGGTTTGTGCTAGGAGAGTGGATGCCATTTATTTTAATGGAGATATTTGAGATGCTCCTGAAACAGCACTTCCTGGCTTATTTTAACCTCTTCAATCATTCACCACTTCTAGAGCTTTGATGAGGATTCTCTTAAAAAGGGGTGGAGAGCCTCAGTGTGGTGGTGCACGCCTGTAGTCCCAGTATTTGTGAGGCTGACACAGGAGGATTAAAGGTTTGAAGCCAGCCTCAGCAACTTAGCGAGACCCTGTTTCAAAATGAAAAAAAAAAAAAAAAAAATAGGGCTAGGGGTCTAGCTCAGAGGTAGAATGTCCTTGTGTTCAGTCTCCAGTACCACAAACTGGGGCGGGGGGGATGGGCATTGAATATCCTATAATAATAAAAAGCTGAAAAAAAAGCAGCTTGGAACTTTTTTCAGGTAACATGAAGTCTGTGCCCCTTCCTTCTGGAGCCTAATTTGAAAAATAGATCTCTATTGCATTTAATGCCTAACAAACAGATACCTCCTTTCCAAACTAAAGATGGCCTCCTACAGACCTCTTCACTATCTATTTTTAGGAGAGCTTCACTTGGCATCCTAACACATTAGCCAGCACCCATGTAGACTGGGTGTGAGCTTTCTTGCCAGCATGTTTGGGGTCTCTTCAGATCTCCTGCCTCCCTGTTCCATTTGTCCCAAACATTCCAAGCCACACCCACTGCCTGAATTTTCTCCTTGGTATTATATAATTCAATGGATAGCTTTTTAGAACACAGCACATAATATATAATAATAGCAAGGCTGTCTGAGCCACTAGCAAAGAATAAGCAGATTGTAGATTGCATTTGCTCTCCAGGTAGTACTAATATTCTGGTGTTCCACATGTGATTCCCCCAAGGACACAGGAGGGACTGTTCTGGTGGATGAGCTGACCTTAATTCTGCTGTCTTCTTGCCATTAGCAGGCCCAGCTCCTTCTTTCTGTTGCCAAGGACTTGAGAACCTCTGTGTTCCAATCCTGGCTTTATTGATGAACTTCTTCCCACTTGCTACTCCACCCGTGACAGTTTCTGGTCAGCTGAACTTAAATGGATTTTGAAAATGAAAGTGACCAATGGTCTGTTATGAAATGCTTTGGTGCATGAAATAAGATTATGAGCAAGGTTGAGAATTAACACCACAGATACCCTCACCTGGTCCAAACAACATGGCACATAGAAAGTATGAATAGCTCATTTCTCAGACTCATCAGCAGAACTTTTAAGGACATTTTTCCCTTTTTGGTCCCTTAACAAAAACTGTTAGTAACATGTGAAGGGTCAGACCTGGATTCTCATTCCAGCCTCGCCATTTCCCATGTGGTCTTGGGCACATTCCTCCGCCTCTCTAAACCCAGGGCAATCTTGATACATGGTAGAATTCAATGCGAACAATGTTCCCAGCATTTTGCAGTGAAGCAGTCCTGCTAAACCTAATTGCCTGTGTAAAGAGTAACTTCTCTATATGATTATTGTGAAAATAATGTGTGTGTGTGTGTGTGTGTGTGTACACACACTTAACACAGGACCTGGTAAATATTAAACACTCAATGAACAGCAGCTTGCAGCATGACTTTTATTGTTAATAGAAATTCTCTAATGGTTTTGATAAAATAGGGTTCAAACTTCAGTGGGGACAAAACGCTATGCCCAGAGTATAATGGTATGCTGGATATAGGTATGTATGCTATGAAGAACATTCATGTTAGAGCCAACAAAGAACAGTGCTTACTCTTCTCCATAACCCTCACTCCCTGTACCTGTTTAACCAGTGGCCACAACTACACATATGCTCCCTTTACCCTTCATCTAGTCTTGTGCCCATGGCAGAAACTGCCAGTTGATTATAGCACTGCTTTGTCTTGGGGCTCAGATCCTTCTCGGGGCTTCTCAGAGCTACTGCCAATTGAATGCTTTTAGCACCTGAATAGAAACCTATTTGCTGTCTAAGGTCTCAAAAGAGCATTTCTTGAAATACCTTCAGGCATCAGCCAGTCTTTCTGTGAAGTACAGTGAGACAATGTCTCTTCGCCTCTGGTTCTGCATGGTCCTACATATTGAAACCACTCTTTCTTCCCAGTATCACATTCATTGGTAAAGCAGAGGTCTGGAGGTAACGCCCAAGAGTCCTAACCTTTGCAAGAAACCTTTTCTAGACTTAACTATGTACGTAATGCCAACCATCACCATAAGAGAAGGAAAGCCACGCCTCCGTAGATGCCTCTTATGGTTTCTGTGCCTAAGAAATAGTGGCTGGAGTGGCCTTGCCCTGGAGGCTCTCAGTATATTTTCATCATTTACATAAGACTTCTGACCTTGCTTGTTTCTCAGCATCACTGCAACTTAAATAAGGAATACTGGGTGGCCTTCTAGATCCTGGCTGGCCCAGACCTCCTTGTCCTCTGATGGAGCAGCAGTACTTTTTTTTCCTCTTTTTTTTTTTTTTCTTTTTTTGTCCCTATCCTTCCCTCCCACAACCACAGCAGTCTAAGATTGCCATATGTTTGTCCTTGATCTGCATTAAACTAGAAGAGTTGAAAGCTAGCAGAATGCCAGCAGGAGCCCTAAAGAAAGATCTAGGTGCTAACCAGGACAGAAAGGGACAGGAAAAGAACCCCAAGTGGAATTGTTTGGAATGGGTGCTACAAGAAGAACAGCTGTCTATTGAACTAGGAATGGAAGGTTGAAGTGGAAGCTGATTTCCTGTGCCCTTTCTCTTCCCAAGTTAATATAATGCCTTCTGTTCCTCCTTTCCCATTTCTTAGTGCAGTGGAATTCCTTTTAGTAGTTATCAGAAAAGGATCTTGGCTTTGGATGTACAGCTAAAGGTGGATGGTCATGCAGCTACAGGGCTACATCTGCCACCTCATAGGCCTCCACAGTGCTTAGTGTTAGGGTGCTGTTACCTCTTCAGTTAACGCTCTAAAACCACTGACCCAGGGTTTTTATAGCAATGCTGCAACCTTATATGAGGAAATGCAACAAATAGTCCATTACCACTGATTGGATATGGATTTTTGGCCTGGCCACCTGCCACTTGGTAATTTTAGAATAGGGTCACTTTCGGAATTGGAAGATTCCCTGTAGGAGGGGACTGGTGTTTGCTAAATAGTGATTTCTTGTCATCCTGCCCTCCCACAGCCACGTGCCCCGCCTCCTGGGTGGAGGGCCAGTCTCAAGACCTGCCTGGCTGAGAGAGTCAGAGCTCCTCCATCAGCTTCCAGGGCTGCCAACGTGGCCATTTCCAAACGCCCAGGGTGCACTTAACTACTTCCTCCTTCTAATCTCAGCACTTCCACTCTGAGCACATCAGCAGCTTTGTGACTTACATTTTATTTTGCTCTATGTTTTTGGCCCTTCAGGTATTTGTGGGAGGAAGGTAGGGATACTGGTGAACTCTGTAGTGTCACTGATTGCAGAATTATACAATTACACCTGAGTCATGGTCTCTGGAGAATCATTTAAGCAAGAGTGCCAGGAACATGCTGAAGGGCTCTTGCTGTTTTCACATGCCAATTTTTAAGGCCAGATTCTGTTTCATATCTGATATGTAACTGCCTGCCTTGGTTTCACCATCTACAAAATGGGATCCTTTAAAAGCCCTCTTCTTCTTGGAGCGTGTTGAAAGATGAATACTCAGGCAAGGTGAGGAGGTTCCTGAGGAGGCCCAGGCCCCGGTGATGCTCTGAGGATCCTGTGTAATCTTCAAGTGGATCTCTGGTCATACAGTTTTTTCTATCACCAGCATCTGAATAATTAGGCTCAATTGATGGAATAAGAGCACTGTCAGTCTTGGACCCTAACATATGAGATCATTCTCCACCCCACTGGGCTATAAGCATGGGTCAGTATTCCCTTCTCTCTCTGCCATCATACCTACTATATTACCCTTTTCTTGTCATTAGCAGGGTCTGATAAGCAGAATATCCTATCGAGAATCTGTTCCAGAGGACATAGAGGTTCTCTCAGTCCTCCTTGTTAGCCACCTGATTGGACTAAGCCGAGTTGAAAATGAAAATCAGACACTAAATGTTGTATCTTTCTGTTATGGGTTGCTAGGCTCATCTATCCTAACACTGTGCCCTGTTTCCTGGTTGTCTGGATAAGACCATATTTGCATATGGTTTGCATTCTTGCCTGTCTTGAGTGTGATCAGTCTCACTCTTACCCTAGGATTAGGACCAGACCACTGACATTTGGCCATGACCTTTGTTATTATCAGTACAATGCAAGATAGTTTCAGCTTATCTGCTGTCTATATTTTCTTGGCATGTAACCAAGAAGTAGGGTTAGTAAGGTATCACTAGAGATTGCCCTTGAAACTTTTAATTCTTGCTTTTCCATTCAGAATTATTGTCAGCAAGCCGGGCGTGGTGGCGCACACTTGTAATCCCAGCATTCGGGAGGCTAAGACCGGAGGATCCGGGTTCGCAGCCAGCCTCAGCTACCTAGTGAGGCAGTCTGCAACTTAGTGAGACCCGGTTTCAAAATAAAGAATAAAAAATAGGGCTGGGGCAGTAGCTTGAAGGTAGAATGCCCCTGGGTTCAATCCCCAGACCCGCAAAAAAAAAGAAGAATTATTGTCAGCAATTGAGATATCCCAGTGTAACACCACTAAACTATGGCAACTTCAGAAATTCATGAGGCCTTGCATCAGGGGCATCTGTACGGCTTCCCATGCCATGTAACCTGTGAAGCATCGTGGCCTGTGCCCTGAGGATGGAGGCATTGAGATGCGTTCAGGGGCCAGCCCTTGCTGGTAGGAAGAAGGGCTCTTCGTGGTATACCCACAGAGGCACCCAAGCATGACTGACACCCAGTGATCAGAAAACAACAACCTCCAGGGTAGAAGTCTCACACTGGCCATACTTTCTTTCATCCTGTCCTTCCTCTTTTCACTTTTTCTCCCGCCCCAATGTGTTTCTGTAATTTGTATAGTATCGTTCAGAGGTGTTGAAGAGATCAATAGCAATTCACCTTTTCCCTTATTGATTAAAGTGACGGCAAGGAAAAATGGCAGGCAATACCAATTCATTTATCATGAGCTATCCATTTCCTACCAAGCTACCAGTGACCTTTCCTGCCTGTTAGGTTGCTGATCTGTGGTTGGGATTACTCCTGTTTCCACTCTGCCTTCATAGGAATGAAAGAACTACTATATTTGGCTCTTGTAATTAAAGTTGGGGGAAGAAGGTGATGATAAATAGTGAATGAGAAATTTGCTGTGGTGCATGCCTATAATCCCAGTACTTGGAGGCTGAGACAGGATGGCAGGTTGGAGGCCAGCCTCAGCAATTTAGTGAAACCAGAAATAGAATGCCCCTGGGTTCAATCTCCAGCACCACCACTACCACCCAAAAAAGAAGAGGAGGCAGTGTGGCATCCGTCGATTGACTTTGCTCTCTCACCCAGCAACATTACCCTCCCCCTGTTTTTCTGAAGGGCCCAGCATTCCCTTATTTGTTCTTCTGCAGAATGTAAATTGAGTGGTGAATGAAAAGGCTATGACCCCTGTGAACTGGCCCCATTTTCTGCTGAAGGTGCAGAGGTTTGCCATTCTTCTTCAGCCTTCCAACAGTAACTGGCTCACCCTGGGAGAATGTGAGGTGCCTGAGTGGGTTTGGGGTTTACAGGAAGGTTTTTGTGTCCACCTGGGGGTGAAGCATGGAGACAGTTCTTGATGGCTTCTTTCCCTACCCTAGCAATAAGCACAGAAGGATACGTGTGTTCTGTTCACCCTCCCTGGGAATCCTTTCTGCCTCTCACTTGGGAAAGGTGATGAGGGACACTTTTGAATATGCCATATCAACTGCCACGCGTCATGTCAGAGTGCTCATTTTTAAAATTCTGCATTGTGATTGCAGGTTCTTATTAGCTCACCAACCTAGTGAGCTAATAAGAATTCAAAGACCAAGGTTCTTTGAATCCCAGGACTCTTAAAAGGGGAGTTAGCGCTGATTACAAAGCCAGAGCTTGCCTACCCAGCTGCTGCTTCTCTTTTATGTATCATAATTTGAATTTGGGTGCTTGTTACATAGAAGCAACTATTGGCCCCCATGCCCAGCATGGTCATTAAGCCCTCTCAGCCCTTCCATCAGAGCTGATGTTTGCTACGTTGGTACAAAGGAAGCCAATTCCCAGAAATCCCTGTCTGCGTAAAGTTGTGGTAAGAAGTAGTATTCACAGGACCCCCTGGAATATAACCCTGTTCGGCCACTTACCTGAGTGTGCAGTCAGTGGTGATCAGTGGGAATGGTGGTTCCCAGAGCCAGCTGTTGTCATCAGCAGGGTCACAGTCTTTCCTGTCCACCTGAGCACACAGCCAGACTTCTCCAGAGGAGCACTGCTGCCTCTGTCATGTTTCTGAGTCCCCAGTGGATTAATGTCACTACTTTGGAGTCCTTCTCCCAGTAGGGAGGTCTCAGTAGAAACCCAGTGTTGCTATGTCAGGTAGCTCTGTGGATGCTAGACCTGAAGAAGGCAGCCAGCTCTCTGTGAAGCTGGTTAATTACATGTGAAGCTGCCAGCAGGATGACTGTTCTTTTCCCATGGATCATTAATAAACCATTCTGTCCTGCATGGGTGGGAGGAGGAAGTCTGACAATTCCATCATCTTCCTCAGTGTTGTGAGACAGCTCTCCTTTTTAGTCTAACGTGGCTGGGGATGACAAGAGGAAAGAAAAAGAAGAATCTATTCCCATTGAATGTGTGTGTATTTCTCCTAGGCCGGAAAGTGGCCCCCTGCTTTCCCATCATCTTGGCAGCCACAGTACAGAGGGTTCAAGGCTTGCCATGGGTGGGAAGAGCTAGTGGCTTGGCTCCTAATATTTGCAGCAAACTACAGACCGGGTCTGATTTGGAGATGAGGCAACTAGTGCAGCAGATGGCAAATAGTCCTGCTCCACTGGGGCTTCAGACTCGCACCATCTTCTTCCTCCAGCCAAGGCAGCCTCGGTCCTGCTCTGCCTGAGTACAGAAAGCATTTCTGGTTTTTTAGAAACTCCTTTTTTAGGCAAAGATGGAAGAAGGCAAAGCAAATATAATATAGGAAACTCAATCTAGTTATAAACATTTCCCTGTCAAACAAACTAAAATAGAGCTTTCCTTTTGTTGGCTAGAAGAATTCAAAATAGAAATCTACATTTCTCTATGGAGCATTGAGTGCAAAAATAAAAAACAGATTATAAATAGAAATAAGTATGACCCATTCTGTTTTCAAGGACTTGAACATATGCTTTCATAATACTGAGTTTTACAGCATTTTGTAGCTAGAATGGCTCAAGAGGTTATATAGTCCAAGCCAAACATTTCACAGTCGTTGAGCTAACTGAGGCATGAAGAAGTTCATCACTTGGGCACATTCACATAGTAAATTCAAGGTAGACCTAAAGTCCCCACATTCCCATGGTGTGGCTCTTACCTTCACCCCCACAGTGCCTCCCAGAGAGCAGCAGCCACTACCCAGGCATCCACTTGAAGTACAAGTAACGATGTGAGAATGTGACAGTGGGTGTATATGACTGAGACAGACAGAAGAAGTAAACAAATTCTCTTCAAATGGATTATTTTAGTAAGAGAAGGACAGGAGGCTAAGTCCAAGGAACTCGTCAGGGCCTCAGCATTCTGTAGGAGTCTGCCCAGACAGGAGTACTGCACACAGGATCAAAAGGCATGCCAGAGGGGGAAGAGTACAGGTGTCTGACAGACCTGGAATTTTCCATTGGTCCCCCTGGTTCACAATTGTAGAAAAGCTCTGTCTATGCATGCCAACATTTAAGCTTCAGATAAGCCCAAAGGAAATAACCAAAGGGCTAAATTGCTATAAGTTAAAGGCTTTTTCTTTTTATTTTTTCATGTATTTATATTTTTTGGGGGGGTGGTATTTACATTGTTTGGGGTTTTCATTGAGAGAGTTAAGGTCAAATTACCTACTGGGATTGCCCTCGAACTTTCTGGCACAGGGTAGACCCATGGCACTATCTCTATCCCCAGTATGCCATGCTTAGGGTCTGGGAGTCTTCCCTACCCTGTAGCACAGACCTGGTCCCCATCTTGTCAGCAATGACATCTGTCTGTCTTTTAAGAGACTGTCAAGTGGGGGAAAAACAAGTCACATTTTTCTGTAATTTAATTTTATTAACTCTGATCCCCCCCCCCCCTTTCAAAACACAGCTAAATGGAGCTAAACATACATATGAGAGCTATATTTAGTCCTGATGGTGTCGTAGAGTAGGGAAGGCACAAACATAGAGGTTTATCTGCTACCTAGTAAACACAAGGAGGTGTCAGGGCTGGAGAATTCAATAGTAATAATAAGCATTTATATGGAGCAATGACAGCTTTGATACAGGGCATAATTTTCTGGGGATTGCTGTTAATTGTGCTTCTGCCTGTGAGCGGCCCCCTGGTGAGGGGCTTGGAACACCATGCAGAGTTAAGCTATATTCAACATCAGTTAAAACAGCGTAAAATAGAAACTGAATAAAATATGCAAAGGTCAGAATGGCTGTGAATGTGTAGATTAGGAGCTGGGGTACAAAGGGTTAGGACCCAGTGAACCTGGTGCAGTGGTGGATTCATATGCAGTTGCTCTTAGGTTTTTTAAGAGTCAGAGTTTAGTGGGTGGGCTACAGAGTAGGTTATATTGCCCTCTAGCTTTCCTGAGTTCAATTCTTCCTCAAAGGGGTTTCATAAACTGCTTGTAGCTGGCAAGAGATGAGAGAAGACATCCAGAATCAACCAGTGTTATCCAACTGAACTTTCTGTATTGATGGAAATGTTCTTCATCTGTGCTGTCCAGTACAATGGTCACTGCCACAAAGGGATATTGAAACTGAGAAATGGGATCTTCAATAAAATTTAATTTTAATGTAAATAGCCCCATGTGGCTAGAAGCCACCATGTTGGGCATTGCAGGACTCTAGACCGACAAGGGTCTATACTAAGTACTCTGGAAATGTGAGCTCTGCATTGCACAAATTTGTGCCTTCCCCTGTACGGCTCAGTGTGTTTTCTCAGTCCTTTTTTCTAACCCTTACACCTCATCCTTTTTTTTTTTTTTTTTTTTTTTTTTTCCTGCAGTCTTGGTGGACGGAACCCACCTCTCATCCTCCTAACTTAAGCTTCCAAATTGGTTAATAAGAATTATGCATATTACCAAGAAATGAGGAAGGAGATCAGTGCTTGAATCAAATCAGCCATGGCCTTGTTCTTGCCCCTTTTTCTTCTGACAGGCCCTAGTGAATCTTATTCCAGGTGTTTCCTGCTCTACCAGAAGTAAATAGAGAATGGCATCAGATCTCCAGCTGAAAACCATTGGAATATCTGATTCAGTTGCTGGGCCTGATCTTTGGGTTTTCCAAAACTTGCAGGGATTATAGAATTCCCATGTGATCCAGGCAACCCACTCCTGGCATTCTTTGGTCTCTTTGGCACCTGATCTGAAATACCTTTTCCCATAGCTCTTTCGACACTTGTTGACTGCTTAGAATGAATCTAGTCATTAGGATGATAGGGTGTAGTGGAACGGATTTACTTGAAATCCCATGCTTTAAAGTTCTGACTCTTCCATTTATCAACTCTGACCTTGACAAAAATCATTTCACCTCCCTGAGGCTTCATCTTCCCCAGTAAAGATGAGCATGTGTGGATCATGTGACCTGTAAGCAGTGAGATGTAGAAGAGACCCAGAGAAGGAGCTATGAAGCCCCATGCCTCTGCTCAGTGACCCCCTTCAGGTCTCAGCTTGCACAGAATGCAGCCCTTTCCTAAGACCCTCCCAGGAAACGTCGCCTGGTCTAGTTACCACTGACCAACACCTGCAAGTTCCTGCCCAGCACCACAGACATCCTGACCCAGGCTGGATGGCACTGCTGCCTCTCGTGGTTGAGTTACTCATAAACCTCTGGGAAATCGAGAACAGTCCCTAATTGCTTTGAGTCTTCCTCATAGATGTCATTGGGGCCTGTTGCAGGAGAGCAAGAGGTTCTTTGCTTAGGTGGTGTCCATGGCGGGAGGGGGGGGGGAAGTAAGAAGTCACCTGAAGTATACAGATCTCCATTCTGGCTCCATGGCTGTTTGCCAGCCCCCCTCCACCCAGCCGTCGCAAGTCACTGCTTCAGGGATTGTCCCCAACCACCCAGAGCCCCCGTGGAGCTGCCAACACTGCACAGCTCACAAAGGGCCCTGTAGCATCTCTAATTGAGGAGCTGGTGAGCGGACGCCCTCAGTGGAGGTATTTTTAGCTACAATGATACAGCCTCATCTTTTTGCAGGATGTTTTGTTTAGTTATTTTTTTAAATTAAATAAATAAGTAAAATCGAAGACTATGGTACTTACACCCCAGTGCCAACACCCAAGAAGTTCTGATGCACCCCCCTTACCACTGCCTATGTAATTAATCCTCCCTAAGACCCAGGTGCTAAGACTCAGAGTTTGCCAGAATATCAGGCCAGAGAAACAGAGTGTACAGAAGCAAGAAGAGCTAGAAATAGAGAGGAGGAATGATGCAGACTGGCCTGATGTAGAGGTGCTGAGGACTCTGCAAGCAGCGTGGGCAGCTGGGAACCACCTTCCTCCAGGCCTCTGAGGCCTTTGATTGATCTGTTGCATCAAGTGAGTGGGCCTCATCTGAGCAGAGGAGAGCCTTGCGCTATACGATGGAATCCATTCTGTGGCTTGCTGACTTTCTGCACTTCATCCTGTCTGTGACTCGTCATATTTTCCTTGGCTTTTTTTTTTTTTATCATGTATCATAGGATCGAGGGCTTAGAGGACTTTAATAGATCTTGCTGCAGGCCTCATAGCAGCGTCCTCCATTGATTAGGGCGGTGGTTCTCAACCCTGGCGACCCACTGGAGCCGTGGAGCAGGGAGCACTAGGAAAGCTACTAATGCTGGGGCTTCTCTCCAGATTCACCAAGCACCAGCTTTTTGTTTTAAGTTCTCCGAATATATTAGCTAATATCAAGGACTAATTTTGTTAACTTAGGTATCAAAATTTAATTACAGTTTTCTTGTAGTTACAAGAGAAACTGACCATATTTTTTAGAGATGCATTCTGAAGTATATAAGGTTGAAATGGCATCATGTATGGGATATACTGTAAAACACCTCAGCAAGCCAAGCACACAGCACATGCCTGAATCCTAGTATTTGGGAGGCCAAGACAGGAGGATTGCAGATTTGAGGCCAACATGCAGTAATTCAGTGAGAACCTGTTTCAAAATAAAAAATAAGCTAGGCGTGAAACACTCCTGTAATCCCAGCACTTGGGAGGCTGAGACAGGAGAATCGCAGGTTTGAGGCCAATGTCAGCAACTTAGTGAGATGCTGTTTTCAAATAAAAAATAAAATAGGGCTGGGGGTGTAGCTCAGATGTAAGAATGCCCCTGGGTTAAATCCCTAGAAAAAATGAAAATAAAATTGGGCTGGGGGTATAGCTCAGTGATTAAACTCCCTTTGGGTTCAGTCCCCAATAACTCACACACACACACACACACACACACACACACACACACGGAAGAAAAATGGTATAAATGAAGCAAAGATGACCACTTTGGTAATTCTTGAATCTGTGTGATGGGTTTATGGGAGTTCATTACTATTCCATTTTCAGGGTTTGAATTATTCATAGCAGAAAGGTTTTTATAATTAAAATGTTTTAAAGGTACTTTTAAAGCTCCCCAGGTGATTCTAATGTACAGCTAAGGTTGAGATTCACTAGGGGATTACATTTGGATCCCCACACCATACGTGATCAGCTAGACTTACATCTTTGCATGACGTAAGCCTGATCTCTCAGGCTAAGTCTCATGAGTAATCTGGACTCTAGGGGACATGATGGGCACAAAGACCAAGTTAAACCTGTATGTAGAATCGAAATTCAGGAGTGGCCACCTGGATAGCTTTGTCTTCCACTGAATGACCTCACTATAGCCAGCCGTGAGAGCTGCTGAGCCTTGGGGTTTACCTGGCTTGTCCCCTGAAAACACTGCATGCTCCATCTTGAGCACCTGCCTGGCCACAGAAGGGAAATAGAGCTGCAGCTACATTGTGCCACATGCCACAAGAGAGTCCTCATCTCTTCCGAGTACTCAGCACTTTACCATGTGGGATTTGACTAAGGTGGGGGGCGGGGGAGTGAAGCTTGTACTTCCCCCATCCCAGGAGTCCACAGGCTCTCAGCTCTGTGTATGTGTATGGGGACTCCTTTGTGTCCTCCGTGCCTATTGTAACTCCCAAGCGCTACTCTGCTCTGGCTGCTTAGCAGGTAAAACAGCTTGCTGCAGCCAAACCAAATGGAATACTGGTGCCTGGGCTGGAAGCTTCCATGCTGCATTTACACACCACAGCCTTGACCAGGACCCTGGCTGGGCATTTCTTCATTCAGGGACAAGCTGTTGGCTCTTCTTTATTTAGGGGGTTTTGTGATTCACACCTAAACATTAAGCTAATCTGTGTGTTGCTAAGTGATGCAAAAGCAGAGGGAGAGCTACAACTGCCCAGGTCACTCAGCCAGCTCAGAATAAATACAATGTACCAGTGTATTTACTGAGAGCATGGCTGCTGGCTTCCAACTCCCAAGGGAATCCTGAGACAGTCCTCTCAGCCTTTCTGAGAGATGGGGAATCCACTCCCCTCTACAAAAGGGGCTAGGGCATCTCTGCCTTCCTCTCAGGGTCTGAGCCAGTCATGGTCCAAGCACTATCCGTTGCCCACATCCATGGTCCAAACTGGTTAAGCTTCCTTCTCAGCCACTCCTAGGACAAGTAGCCCCCAGGTACTAGAAAGTAATGTTGCCTGTGCTGCATTTCTTCATGGGACTTTGGCTGGATAGAGGCAGAGACTTTCCCTGGCTCTGCAGGGTATGCCCCTGTGCACCCCCAGCTGTCACCACTCAACTTAACCACCTTAGTTGTTTGCTCACAGTGCTGAGCACCTCCAGAACAAGGATCAAGCCTTTATCTCCATGGTTCTCTGATGCCTGGCCCAGTGCCAGTCCCTGGTCACTATACTGGTTCTAGGTAAGTATACAAATGAATGAGTAGCCAAGGACAGGCTATAGCAAGGAGTGCTACCACGCCAAGAGCCAGAAACTTCACACCTAGAGATTAGCTTCTCTTTCATTTAGGCTCATGAGCTTCAACCGTTTGGTAATTCTAAAGCCTGCCTGTGACTATTTAGGGGGCTGTAACAGCTGGAAAGAATCATGGTATTTGGTTCTCTTCCTGCCTTCTTTTGGAATAAAGAGTAGTCTGTCTGTGCCTTGATTTCTCCTTTTTGATAATTCTGAGTCTCAGTCATCTGTCTCTCTCCCCGTTGCCTGGGACTCTGAGGAAGGTGATGTATTTGTAAAAGGGTCTCCCCTTGTTTTCCATGGCAGACAATAATTGATACCTGGCCAGCTGTCTTATAAGTTATTCCTCCTGAGTCTGAAGGAAAGCTGTGGACAATAGCTGAGCTTAAACAGAACCACATACAAGGGATGCTTCTGGAGCTAGCAGCTGTCCTGCCTATCAGAAACCCGTCTGACCAATCTTCTCCCTGCCTCCCTAGAGAATAGGTCTCCAATCTCCTGTGTGTTTTTTAAAATACCAAAGTCTTATCTCCTTCCCTAGAGATTGTGATGTATTTGAGGTAGAGTCTAAACACTGGTGTTTAACAGCTCCCTTAGTGCTGCTAATGTGCACCTGGGGCTGAGAAGCATTACTTGAAGACAGTCTTCTCTAGAAGGAGTGCATGTTCTCCCTGGCTGTCCCACTGCTGGCCTCCCTCCCTCCATGAGTGGGGAGAGCAGAGCACCCCTAGGTGCCCACCTGAGCAAATTCCGAAACAAGACTCCCATACTGTGCAGTTGGTTGTGCAACACACACACACACCACTTCT
Source organism: Graphiurus murinus (assembly GCA_004027655.1). Classification (NCBI taxonomy): domain Eukaryota; kingdom Metazoa; phylum Chordata; class Mammalia; order Rodentia; family Gliridae; genus Graphiurus; species Graphiurus murinus. The sequence continues at coordinate 109,731 of PVLC010000650.1, read as the reverse complement.
TAACCTTAGGCAGATAAATGGAGGGAGATAGATGTATCTGTGGACAAGGGCTCAGTTGTATTCGAAGGTACTGCTGAGGGAAAAGAATCCAGAGCTGTTTCTGCAATTTGTTCCCAGAATGGCAATTTTAAATCTAGCTTAAGGAACACTCACCTGCATCCAACCTCCAGTATCCAAGCCTCACATCCCATCCATAGGTAGCAGAGGAGCCTATGGTAGCAGTGAGAGGCAAGGCCAGACACCAGTTGAAATCCCAGACAGCTTCCTACCCTCCCATATCTTGTCAGATATTTCAAGCTTTAAGACCTTATTCGTGCTCTGCCTACTTGGCTGGCTGTTCTTGCACTTGAGCGGCTTGTTTGCCTGGACAGGTCCAAGCTGTCTGAGCCATCAGCAGCTGCACCTCCTCCCTCGCGCCTTCTGTCTGAGCCAACCTTAATTCACAGTAGTGCAGATGGCCCAGCCGTACCCAGCGACGTCTGCCACTCCCATCCCCTCTCCTGCCCTGCTTTCCCGAGATGAAGGGACTGGTTGGGCCAGACCTTGCTTACAGGTCAGCCTAAGGCTAAGATGAGGCCTGCTCTGAGTTCAAATTCTGGCATATCCACCCAGGTGACATGATTTTATAAAACAAAATTATCTGAAACTCACAGGACAAGGATAGGGCAAGGTTTAAGTTCATATTGTGCAGAAAACACTATTCAGCCTGTATCAAACTAATCTGTTTTTGCAAATGTCCTTAGTGCCACCCATCTGCTTCCTAAATATTATTGGAAGCCAAGAGAGAATCAGAGAAAGGATCGGGTACCAGAAACCATCTTTCTTTTCCTCAAGCACCCTTTCTCCTTTTAATACAAACTCTGGCAACTTCTAAAAGTGTACCACTCCTCATTTTCTCAGTCCATTTCAAGGTGCTAGGAGGCAGTGCCCTGTAGCACACCAATGTAATTAATTAGTTTTCCTTCTCCTTGTCCCATTCTAACAGAAATGAAGTGACTGATCCCAAGTGTGGGAGGGTCCACAGGTAGATACACTGCAGCAGCCTTGGGGCTCTCTGGCTTTCCCTGTGCTGGCTCACTGCTAAGCAGCAGGAGTATGGAGCTGCAGGGAATTGAACATCCCATCCACAGGCTCTGCCAGAGTGAGACCCATAGTCATCCACTCTGGCAACAGCCTGCATTAGGAAGGGAAGCTGTGGCAGCTGTCCACTAAAGTGCCTGTTCCTCTTTGGGTGTGGCCAAATTATGTAAATACATTGATTCATTTGAGTCGTCTAAACTTCTGTACTGGCTCATTTGGGTCGTGTATCAACCTCAGAGACCCCAGCAGCTGTCGGAATGCCGGTGGTACAGCAATAGCAGCATTCACATTATGCTCTCTGATGTTTCTTAGCTGTTAAACATGTTTTTTCAGGGGTTTTCTCCCAGGCTGCTTAAGTAGGAAACAACATATAACCCCCCAAGGCAAAGCTTTCCTATACTGGACTATCAGGATTGAAATACGATCCACTGTCTGGAAGACTTGGTGTATTTACTTTAAGACAGTTTCATATAATGATAATGATAAAATATTTTTATTGGCACCCAAGGACCAATAACATCCTGATTAAAGAAGAGAGAGGCCTAAAGAAGCATCTGCCTCTATCCCTAAAATTTGAAACCAGTCATTTGGTGAGCTCTCTCACATCCAAGTAGGCATAGGGATATTCATGTGATGTGGAATTAAGGGTCTTTATTTCACTAAAATGTCATAGTTACCTACAGCCTAGAGCTGGAGTCTGCTGTCTTCTATCTAATTTGGTACAGAGGAAATGTCCTTTACCAGAACAAAGTAACCAGGAGCCTTCTCATTTCTCTAAAACCACACGATAGATCACCAAAGTGGTTCTTCATGACTGCCCCAGACCTCTTTGTCTAGAATTATATGTCACTTTCCCTTCCTGTCACAGCGGTTACTTAACCTGTTAATCACAAGAAACATAATCTCTCAAATCTATTCCCTTTTCCTCATGTCTAACCAAATGTTAGTGTTATGCCTGTTTTGTATTTGTCCAGATAGTCTAGTAACGTGGAAGTGCTGACCGAGAGTGACCTGCAAGCACAGTGCAGGTTGCTGAGGTGGGTCACAGGAACTTGAATTGACAACATTTCTTTTTGTCCTGAAAGTAATCATCAGATTCATAGCTCAGAACTTCAGCCAGCAACAACATGTGGCAGAAACACTACCACCCACCCCCATTATGTCACAGAATGGCCTTGGAGCTGCTCAGCAGCGCTCCAGGAGGGACGCTGTCTTCAGCCTGCCAATTCAGAGGCTTGGAGATCAGGATAGGGAGGTTCTGCCCTCTTCCACATGGCATCACCTGCAAACTCTAGAGAGGGACCTACAGAGAGCTGCCATCGCCCCCGGAGCTGCTCTAGTTCAGTCATCTCGGCGCCTGCTTGATGCCAGATGCCCTGGACATGAGGGGGCTGCACAAGTACAACTACTGTCCTCCCAGGGAGAATTTTCCTGTTGGCACAGTACAGGGATATCCCTCAGGCTCCATGTGTTGTCTCCAGTAAAGTTCCAGACAAGAGGCACAGCTCTATTCTCTCCAGAGACAAGTTAGAAAAAGCTTCCCCAATTGACTCTTCCCTAGTCCGGACTGTGAATGGAAAAGCCCATGCAGCCCTGAATGCCTCCTGTTCTCAGTAGCATACCAGTTTCATCTCAGGCTGGTTCACACCAGCAGAGGGAAGCCCTCTTCCAGCTCCAGCAGCAGTACTATGTGGGGCAACTTCTTTATGCTTGTGGCAAACTGGAGCAGTGATGCCTGAACTTCCAGGAGGGAAATGAAGTGACCTGTGGGGTTGAGACTCAGCACGGCCAGGGTGCTTTGGTTGCTGATTTCCACATGTTAAATGCTTCCAGTTGCACCTGACCTTCCTTGCCTCGTGTTGCTCAAGTCCAGTATTCAAAGTGGTGCTCAGGCAGGGAGAGGGGAAAAGAAGCTTTGTGCTTAACTCTGGCACCAGACACGGATTCTCCATCCAGCATGGCATTGCCAGTGGGAAATTGCTGAAGTAGCACTCTAGAGAATTGTCTGGGAGACCCCTCCATCTCCTGCCAAGCTCAACAAGCCCTGCCCAAGCACACTCCTGAATTGCACCTCACTGCAGCTCCACTCCTTCCCAGCGCAGCACAGGGCATGGCCTTACAGGAAAGTCCTGAGTGCCAGCAAGAGAGGCGTTGAAGAGAAACGAATTGATGGACCAAGGGGGAGTGCCGCTCAGTCATCTTTTAAGTGGAAAGGAAAAGGTCATCGAGCCGTATGGGGCTTGGGTTGGATTATTGTTGACTCTGCCCTGCTGCAGCAAAAGGGCCAGCTCACTGGGTCCAGCCCTGGGCACTGCCAGCCCCTTCCAGCAGCTGACAGCCCAGCACAAAGAGACGCATGCTCTGTGTACACAGATGGGTTTGCATGTCAGCATGAGCCCATTTTTAGTCCTTGTCCAGGAAGGGCAGTCCACAACACAGTAATTTAATTAAATTTGCCTCCCTCCATGGCCCACATCTTTGAAGAGATTTGGGGGGAAATGAATCTGGCTGAGGAACATTACCCTGCCGCTCTGGCACTGCCCCAGAGCCAAGCGGCAGTACCATAAAGGGTCTTGCCATCCTGAATACGGCCCAGGGCATCTGTCTGCACTGCAGGCTTTCTGGCCATACTGTCTGCTGGCACATCTGGCAAGGCAGCCTCTGGAAGCAGTCTGTGTCCATCATAGGGAAGCCACCATGGTCAAAATAAGGGGACTCCCTACCCCCTTCTCAAGACCTGCTAGCCACAGCTTCAGCACTAACTAAAGCCACACTATTAGCTTCCACCACCATTTTCAGCATGTTAGAATGGAGAGGGCAGAATTAATCAAGACCCCCTCCCTCCACTGACTCCACAATCCCAGGAATAGCTATAACACCAGACTTCTGTGTTGCTAGACCACATCCCTATACATCTGTCCTGGAAATGACCAACATTTAAGGACCTGGAAATGATTATCGTTGCTTCCGGTGAACTTATTTCTGTCAAATGCTTATCAGTCTTTCTGCACGGTGCCTGTCTCCACACCCCCAAAGACCTGCCCCTGCCTCCCAGCCAGCCAGCACTTCTCTGGCATTGAGTTTACCAGGAAGAACCTAGGCTTTTCTTTGGCCAATTCCCCCTGGCCCACTGGTCTGCCTATGATGGGGAATCCTTTCTTCCTATCACTGCCCTCTCATCTCCCAGCCTTTTTCATCCTGGGTTAGTTATAGCAAGCCTGCTAGAGAAGAGCATTTTCTTTGGTTATCTGACTGTCTCCCCACCAAGAGCACATCCTCCTGGCTGGCTAATCTCTCCTGCGTAATGATAGCGGTTCCTCTGAGGGAAAGGGAATTCTCTGGCACAGTTCATCTCAACACCAGCATAACACAGGCTGTTGCTTAGGAGTGGGAATCATTAGAGTCAGGCCATTATTGGAGGGGACGGGTCTCTAGGGGAGCTAGCAGAAATTACCGCTCTTTAATAGATGGAAACTCATTTGCTTGAAGCCCCCGCCCTTCTCTTTATTTCTCTGCATTCTCCACCTCCCTTCTTTTCCCAGCTTTGAAGTTAAAAAGAGAGGTAACTCCACCCAATCCAAGACAGCAAATGTCTGCTAAATTAACTTGGTTAAGAGATCCTTTGCTGAAAGCGGCTGTTCTTTCAGAATGTTTCTATTGGGACTTCACTTGAAAACATCATGAAGGAGGCACATTCTAATTAAATCTATGTGATAAAATTATAGCCAGGGCCACTCCATTTCCCAGGAGAGGATTTGTTGAGATGGGAGGGAAACTATTTACTAGCTTCCTGCCCCCTGTTTCCAAGTAGGTCCCCGAGTCAGCATGAGCTGTCTTGAGCATTCCCTCTGAGGGTCCTTGCTTACACAACACCAGGGAAGGCAAGGGAGATGGAAGCATGACTCCAGGCTTCTCTGTTTGTCCAGTGGTCTTCCTGACCTTGAAGAGACCTCTACCATGATTGAACTTCTCTAAGTCTTCCCTGCACAGGGCCAGATGTTCTTTACCTTACTGCCCTGTGCTCATGTAGAGAGAGGTCGCTTAAGCAACACGTCCCTTTTGATTAATTAGCTATTGGGGATGCCATGAGAACCCAGGTGCCCTAGAACACGTACAGCTGAAGAGAAAGGAGAAGTTGCCTGATTTCTCAACTCTAGCTGTTTAAATGAAATCATGAGTGGGCACCATCTGTCTCAGAGCATTAAGCACAAATGAAGTTCCGGTGGGAATGGGCTTCCCCTTCTTTCCCTCCCCTCCTGGAAGGGACTTGTTAGGGACTGCAGACTCCAGGGGGCACTAACCACTCTGCCATTTCTGTAAATGGCATCCCCTGGAATTGTATGTCATAGTGGCCTGGCTAGTCTTCAGGAACAGTGCTGTGTTGAGAGCCCAGAAACCAGGTCTCTGCATCACTAGCTATATGATATTGGGCATTGCACATCTCCCTAGGATTCATTTTTATCATAAATAAAATGAGTTGGCTCAACTAGCTTTTCTGAATTAACTTGGAAGTTATTCTTGGCTGTGTCTACATCCCTGAAATTAGAAGCTATAAACCCCCATTGCCATCCCAAGGTCAGCTAGCCTTGGTAACACACCCATGGTGTGGGTGCCCTCCCCTGACGTGATTCCACTAGTCAGAGTGGATGTGGACTTGAACAAGAAGCAGGAAGAGAGGGATTAAGGTAAAGGAAAACTACCAGCGGGCACAGTGGACTGAAACAGGGAGAGCACAGGGTGGGCTGGCCCCTTAGTCTTCCTGTGTGCATACTTCTGTGTGGCTTCACAACCTACTTCTGGCAAATGTACACACAGCACATCCAGTGCGTAGAATCAGTTCCCTCATAAGAGAAAATGAAGTGCAAACGGGCTTTGAGGTCACTCAGTCCTGCTCTGTCCCTCCAAGTCCCCTCTCCTCTTTTCATAGGAAAAATAATCTTTCTTTCCCTGGTTCTTTCAGCAGTCCCTTCCTTAGTCTTTTTTTCCCCATTCCCTCTTTTCGTACACCAGATTCCCCCTTCCTCAGCCTTAGAGAGATGAATTGGCAGAATATGCTGTCATATCAAAAGGAAGCCATTGTCAATTCACACAGGCAGACGCTAATAGGATAAAGTATTATCCGACTTCCTTTAAGTCCAGAAATTAAGTCTTCTTGCAGTGGTAATAGATTATAACTTGTAGCCACTGTGGCTGGTAGGCTGCAGGAACAGGCTGTTAGTATCTGAGGCCTCTGCTCCATTTCTGGGCTGTTAGAAGGAATGCACTAAGCATTCCTCCAAAAGCGGCCACAGGATCCAGGATGCTGGCACTTGGTTCCTGGCTGAACTGCCTCTATGAAGAGCTGCCTATAACTCATTCAGTTCGCCGACAGGGGCAAATCCGAGTGGGAGCAGCTGTCTGAATAGTCTTAATGAACCTGGATGAGTGGGTAGGTAAAGGAAGGAAGCCAGGCCTTGAAGACTGGGAAGAAGTAGCCTGAGGCCAGGAAAACAAACTTTGCCCAAGGAACAGTTAGTGTGTGAAAGCTCTTCTCATTCTCCTTGCTGACTCACTGAGCAGGTAGAGTGACTTATCTAGTGACTAAATCAGCACCAGCTCAGAGATGCAGGGAAACCAGGGTTGAGACCTTAAAGGAACTGTGAAAGAGACTACAGATTAAGGAAGGAGCTACCTGGGAGAAGAAATAGCGTGCAAACAGTTAGAAGCAAGAAAGAGGGAAGGATCATGCAGTATGTCCTAGGTCCTGTCGAGGCAGGTGGATGTACTCAAGTGAGGATTATGAAAAGAAACCTGATATGATAATCAAATGGTTTTTTTTATTAGTGGTGATATAAGAAGGTAGATAGCATAAAAGAAAAGTGGATCGAGGACTGTTCTTTGGCATTTTGTAATTGATCTAAACCTTAGTCAGTGCTCTCGTATTGTTCATGGTGCAGAGAATGAAGGAACTTGAAAGGCTCAGTATGGCTTTGGTCCATCCAGCCCGCACACCTAGCATTAGAGTAGCCTGTCATCTCAATGCTTCCCCACTGCAGGTTCCAAGCTCTTCTTTGAGAAGGTAATGCCAGCCTCTCAAGTGCTAACTTGCTTTGACAAGACAGCTTCTCTCAGGATACCCCCACAGGTCTAAGCCTAATCTGACTCACTGCAAGGGTCCACATGCACCAAACTCATAGTCATCATTATTTCTATGGGAAAAAACAGTTTATACGAACCTTCCCTCCAGACTGCAACTCCTTTTGTGGATAAACACTGAGCTGCACCCTCTCCTCTCCTCCCATAACTGTGCCTTAATAGAATTGGGAGGATGGTTCAGAGCAGACCCAAGTGAGCTGCCAAGGTCAGGATTAGAGTACTACTCTAAGGGCTAGGTTTCCTCCCCAAGCAGCAGACACTTCCAGGAGAGAGAGCTGGACTGTTGTGGGTAGGTGGTTTGGCCCAAGTATTGACAGCAAAGTTGGCAAGTACCAGAGGATAAAACCTGTGATCATCCTAAAATCTAATTCTAGCCTCTCATTAGGGAAGCAAATTGCATTCTTTCTTCGGCTTCTCTTGGAAAGTTGATCTCCCTGCTTTTCTGCTCCTCTGTTCCATGCCATCAGTTTCACACTAACAGTCCTCCACCATCTAGGGTCCAGCCGGCCTCTTGCCTGCTAAGGCAAAGGAATCTCTTTGGCTCTCTTCCTTCACTGCATTGCAGACCCTTGCCTGTGTATCAGCCACACCACCCCATTCTTCTCTCACTTGTTCAGTTTATGTTGCTTCCCCCATCCCCTTTCTCTAAGCTCTCCAGTCCTGCTTGGAAGCCCCAATAGCCCTCTCTGTATTAACAGCCTTTTCCTTCCTGGTTCCAGCTGCTCCCTGCCCCCAATCTTATAGTCTGGGAGATTTGGGGGGGGGGGTTTGGTTTTGTTTGGGGTTTTTTGGTTTTTGTTTGGTTTGGTTTGGTTGGTTGGTTGGTTTTGTTTTGTTTTGTTTTGTTTTTTTGGTTTTTTTTGGTACTAGGGATTGAACCCAGTGGCATTCTACCTCTGAGGTATACCCTCCGCCCTATTTTATTTATTATTTTGAAATAGGTTCTCGCTAAGTTGCTGAGGCTGGCCTCAAACCTGCAATTCTCCTCAGTCCCCCAAGTATTAGGATTACAGGCATGTGCCACCACACCTGGCTGATCACCTGAATAATACTGCTTTGGTTCACCCTGACAGAGAACCAGGCATAGGCATAAAGACTCTAGGAAGCTTACCTTCTTGTTAAGGACCAAGGTTTCCTAGGTATGAGTGTCCTGTCCCCACCTTCAGCCTGCGCACAACTTTGAGCAGAAGCACCTTTACTCCTCTGGCTCACCACAAGAAATAGTAACTATTCCTTAATTAAGATGGTGCCTCAAGCCAGCTAGGAGAGCTGGTTTAGGGATCAGAGCACAAGGCAGGGCTTTCCAAGGAAGTACAGTCACCTTTCCCACAGTGCTTGAGCTTATGCATGACACTGTCCCTGACTTCTAGAACATTTTTCCTCTCTGCTTGATAAGTATGATCTCTGGATGTGAACATGGTTCAAGAACAGAGGTGGTAATAGGGGCTAGTCTCTTGGTATGTATGCTTATACATATCATCATATAATTGCCAACGACATAGCATTTACTATACAAATTCAGGCACTGGGTTAAGTGTGAGATACATATATAGATATAAAATTTCAGTTCTTATAAAAATTTGTGAAGTAGTGAGGTAGATACTAATAATTGTCTCATTTCACAGATGAAGAAACAGTATTTGCTCAAAGTCACAGAGTTAGTAATTGATAGAGCTGGGATTCAACCCAGGAAGCCTGACTCGAGTCTGTGCTTGCAAGCACTATACTACATTGTTTTGCATATATACATTTAACTGATCTAGTGTCTGAAGTCCTTAGCCCCACTCCAAGAAGTAATTCACTTCATTTTAATTTAAAGTAAAGATGAAAACAACATGAATCCACTGCCCAACCATTCTTCCCCCTGCAGGGATAAGGGTGCTTTCTGAATGGATGGAGACCAAGAGAGTTGCTTTGAGCCAAAAGCTGCCTTGCAGTTTAGCTGAGGCAGGATTTAGAAATGGCGTGAACAGTGCCTGCATTAGCTGATGGCATGGAGTGCTGAGTGCCAGCAGAGGAGATAAAATCAGACATATGTTTGGATATAAATGTTCTCTCCCTCTCCTTTCTCTTCTCTAATTTTAAGTCCTTTGCTGCTTCGTTGCGGTAAAATGGTGGTGCCTTAATTGTGGGCTCCGGCCCCCTGATGTAGAAGCCTGGAGTAAGTAGGGCCCACTTAGCCCTCACTCAGTCTCTAGTCATCACCACTGAAGGAAGCCAGAGGCCATGGATTCTGGCTTTCTTCCCTGCCAACAATAAGAATTGTCTTGCAGAGACTTTCTGCACGTTGTTCCACCCAGCAAGTTGCTGGCCTCAATACATGTTAAATAGCCATGATAACGCTAATGTCTCTAGGCCTTAGAAACTAGCCTGTCTACCTTCATTGATAATAGGATACAGCATTACACTGAAGGATGATAAGCAGCCCTGGAGCAGATTATGGAAGTGGCAACTGTATGTGGCATTCACAGAGCTAAAGCTGGGTAGATACCGGGAGGGGAGGAATTAAGGAGCACCCCCTTCCTCATTGTTGAGCCACATAAGCAGAAACCACTCCACTGTGGAGAGATTCTCTGCCAGGTGCTTTAAGACCTCCTCTACTCTTCAAAGATTTCCAGACTGAGGTTGGGAAGAGGTCAAGCCATCTTTCTCACTGTAAACACACCATCATACCTACTTCACTCTTTTTCCTGTAGCTGTCACCCTCTGGGATTCTGCAGTTTCTGTCTTCCAGAAGGCCTGAGAATCAGAAAGCTGTTGTGTTCAATCCTAAGAATCCAGCCACCTAGTGAGCACATGTCATGAATTTTGGTCAGCCCTTGCAAGGCCGTAGGGCTGGTTGTGATAAAACGTGAGCAGCCCTTAGTGGAAGAAGATACAGAAGTTCTATATCAGAAGTCCCATTTTAACTGCATATAGGCACGGAAGGAAATACATTCCTGATAACCAATAAGAGCCGGAGGGAGAAAATACATTTGATTTGGGAGTAAAGAGGTTTGGGTTTGAGTTCCATTTCTTCCACTAAATAGCAGTGTAACCTTGGATATGTCTCTCAGTTTCTCTGGGGCTCAGTTTCCTTGACCATAAAATGTGAAAGGATTAGAGTAAATGATTTTTCATAGCCTTGGAAAAAAATTTCTATAATGAAAATTCGGTAACTCTATATAATCAACTGCAGGGTCTTTACCTCTAAAGTGTTGCTATAACTACCCCCATGAAGAGCAGCCAACCCACATTCCATTCCCAGGTAACCAACCTTACAGCTTGGCCAGGCTGAGTCACTAACAGCCTTAAAGGCTGCACTTTGGGAGCTCATGGGGCTTCTCTCTGATAAGCTGTCCCAAGTGCCTTCTGTAGAGGAAGATATACCCAGCATTATGGCAAAGGAAGGTTACTGCTCCAAACACTGAAACAGTGCCAGACCAAAGGGTAGATCCGATGCGGAAAGGAACCACCCTTGCAGTGCCAAGGATACTGTGCCTAGGAAGCGTATTCTGTCTTCCCCAGTCCCTTGAGGTTCCTTCTGCAAAGCTGGCCTCCCTCAGATCCCAAGACCTGAATATACTCATCCCCAAGAGGAATGTGAACAGGCTTATTCTTAGGAGTCTTCCCAGGACTATTGAGGCCCATTTCTCTACCTCTCCTCTCAAGCCTTTGTTCACCCACAAACTCTGTCATTGCAGTTACTGCATAATTATCTGACTGCCCAGATAGGTGTCAGAAAAGATGGGGTGTTAGGAAATTAGCTCCCCATCATCTTTTTCTGAAGCAGCAATGTCTTCCACAATTGCCTCAGAATATATACCCGGGAAACCAGAACTAAACAGCCTGAGCTGTGTCATGTGGCACCAGGAAAGGAAGTAATTTCTTGCTTTATTAACTGGTCCTAGCCAAGTCCCACCCTTTGGTCTGCTGCAGTTCGTTCTCTCGTTCTCGTTCTCTCTCTCTCTCTCTCTCTCTCTCTCTCTCTCTCTCTCTCTCTCTCTCTCTCTCCTCTCTCTCTCTCTCTCTCTCTCTCCTCTCTCTCCTCTCTCTCCTCTCTCTCTCTCGTAGAGTAGTAAAGGAAATACCAAGGGAATCGATCTTTGGTGCCTTGGAACATGAGTGGCTGCCATGAACACTGATTCCCCCCCCCAAAAAAAAATGATGTATATACCCAGGGGGATTAAGGATTTGGCTCTTTAACAGATTCTTAGTCAACTGCTGCAAAGTGCTGCCTGCCTCTTTCCCTCCTCAGTGCCAGAGAGATCACACCCACTCAGTCCCGATTCCCTGCATTAGTATAAATACTCACACTGAAGAAACGCAGGGTCCCAGTTCATGAAGCCTCCATGGATGTCACTACTCTGTGAGCCTCAAGAGACAGACCCCACCTCCACTAAGATATGTTTGACTATTTAGCACCCAGAGAACAGCAGCAACACTGCCAGTGGGAAATTGCAGCCAAACTACATTACTGCAGCCCTCTTAAATCCAGAACCCCCTGGGTCCTTGAGTAGAGCTGGTGCTGCCTGACCAGCAGCTTCTGCTGAGGTGGCATTTAACTTCTGGCCAGATCCCAGGAGCTGAAGCTGACCCATTTCCCCTGCTTTTTCAGGGCATGGGGAATTTGGTTATACCCCCAACAAAGCCAGGGACTAACACACTTAGCTCGTGGGAGGTGCACTAGAATTGGGGTGCGTTTATTTAAGCTAAGGAAAGGTTATTGACAACTTTAACATTTTCCCGCACTTCAAAAAAATTTTAACATTTGCCCCCCCACCCTGTTGTAACTCTTCCCTCCCCCCACCTTTTCTTTAAATAGAAATGATTTGGCCAATGCTCATAAGAATCTATAGGCTCATGATCTTATTCAATTTAACCCTTTGGGGACATTGAATTAAAAATTGAACAATATTTATTAAAATACAAAAATACACTTTTCTCACATTACAATCAGTGTTCTTTGTTGGCATTCCCCCCACCCATACCACCCCACCCCCTTTCAAATCTGACCCTTTATTTCCTCTTAAAGCTAAAATAATAATTGAAAGAAGTTACATCATTAAATGGACTGGAATAACAGAGATCTCTGCCTTCCCCCCACCCTTGCTCTCATCCCTCCTCTGGAAGTAGGCCTGGGGGAGGGAGGCTTCCCCCTGTGGTGTCCCATTCAACAGGGCTCCATGCAGAACTCACTCCTGTGCATGCGTATCATTTTTGTTTTAACTGTGGATTTCACAGCTTTTTTTTTTTTTTTTTTTTGCTTTTTTTTTTTTGTGTGTGTGTGTGTGTGTGAAGCATCCTGTTGGGAAAGGCTTCTTTAAGTGAGCATGTGCCCTTTTTGCATCTCCTTTTTTCTTCTCTACTCATGTTCTGCCCCCCTCCATCACCACAACCAGTTGGCATCAGCTGTAATAATCCCTAATGAATCAGCATTTAGAATAGTCACCAAATCCCAAGCCTGAGAAAAGCTTCCACTCCCCCAAGCTCCCCACTCCCAGCCTCTCCTCCCTCTCCACCTTAAAACAAACAAGACCTTTTTGAAAAATCATAAAATGCCATCATTGTCTACAATCATTTGTCAGATACCCGGAACAACAGGTGGACATGCTACAATGCTAATTTATGGCCTCCTGTGAATCATTCTTTCTGCTGCTACTCTCCTTCCTACCCTCCCCTGGTGCCGCACCCCCTTTGGGGGCCTCCTCCTTCTCCTGGGAAACCCTGAATAGACACATGCCTTGCAGAGTGGGCTAAGCCCAACTGCAGGAATCTGGTGCAATGTGAAAGCATTTGACTGAGAGCTACGCCAGCTCCCTTCCTTCTCAGCTCCATCCTAAAGCACTGTCAGGCGAGGCACATTTGTGTCCCAGTGCACAAACCCAGGCGACTTGTACACATGGACCAAGACTCAGCCCTTTTAAGGATTCATTTTAATTTTGGTGGTTTTCTTATTTAAAATACATTTACAGATCTATCTTCCCCTTGTCCTCTGAAGAAAAAAAAATTATTGCCTCTCAGCATTTCGACACAGTACAAATTCGTGGTGCTTTTTTTTCTTTCTTTCTTTTTTTTTTTTTTTTTTTTTTTTTTTTTTTTTTTTTTTTTTTTTTTTTTTTTTTTTTTTTTTTTTTTTTTTTTTTTTTTTGGTATTTTCTTTTTCTTTTTTTTTTTAAATAAGATAAATCTGCAAAGACAGCTCTCGGCTTAAGAAAGATGTCTGTATAGAAATGGGTATTCCTGTATCCTATGAAGCATCTTCTAAAAAATGACAGATGCAATCTATCGCTCTTACCCCTCAGCAGCTTGCACCCTACCTCTTTAGGGGTGTTTGTTGTTTTAGTTTGTCTTAAGTAGTTTCCACCTTATACCAGAAATCTCACCTGGCAGCATATCAAGTTGACTTGTGGTTTGTACCCCACAACATTCCCAAGGCCCCCCCTCCCCCTTTAAATAGAACTTACAAGTTAGAAAATAGTTTTGTTTTGATTTTTTGTTTTTAAATTTTAATATAATCTTTTTTTAACCAGCCCATAGATTTAATATATAAGCATATACAAGAAAAAGTCTCTCCCCACTCTGTACAAAAGTTGCTGTCTTGTGTGTGTGTGTGTGTGTGTGTGTGTGTGTGTGTGTGTGTGTGTGCATTCTATTGCATTTTATAAGTTTTAGGGGGAGGGGGAGTCATATTTGAGTTTCCTGTACCTTGTCCTTGGTATGGGTCTGAATTATATAAGGTTCAGAGATAGTGGTGACAGTGGGGTGCAGCGAGTTCCCCAGGCTGTTTTCTGTCCAGTGGGCCCCATGTGCTGGTTTGTAGGTGTTGTAGTTAATATGGTCATGAATTGTGGGCAGCACTACTGCCCCCTCACCTGATACACCGGATGGAGCTGCTGTTGCTGATGCAGATGCCGCCGCTGGGATATCTTCATCCACCTGGATGATCTCAACTGTCCGGGCGGCTGTGACTGTACTCCTCTGCTGGTGCCGCTTTCGAAGTTTATAGAAGACAATCAACATGGCAGCAGCTAGTAGAGTCACTGCTACAAAGCAGCCAATGATGATCTTGGTGGTCTTCATGACTTCATCCAGGCTGGTCTGCATCTTGTCAGTGGTGTCTGTTGGGGGTACTGGCCCCTGCTTGGGCACACGGGTGGTCTGAATGAGCACCGTGGTAGAGGTGGTATATGCCGGCTGGTAACCCGTGGACGTGGTAGGAACAGGCTTGTACTTTCGCGTCGTGTCCTCAGGTGAGATCTCCGTGGTCTCCACTGTTACCGTGGTGAAGAAGCTGTAGTTGGAGGTGTTGAGTTCGGCCGTGCTCACGTTGAGGTAGGCCGAAGCATTGGAGTTGCCTGCCACATTGGTCACCATGCATGTGTATACTCCGGTGTCTGAGAGCAGCACGTGGGAAAAGTTCAAGGTGCCATCATTAAGGACAGAGATCCGTGGGTGGCGCGAGGCGTGGCTGAGCACTGTCCCATTGGGCAGCAACCACTTCACAGAGGACATAGGGGGAGTCCGACACTTAAGTTCCGCCATCCGACCCTCAGAGATATTGAGGTCCCGAGGTGCATCCATGATGAAGGGGGCAGAGCACTGGAAGGAGGCCTGGTCCACCTCCACCAGGTAGCGGCCACGCATGTGCATGGGAGCATGACAGCGGCCACAGCAGGTAGAGTTGGTGGGTATGTACTCCCGAAGCCACCAGGCGAGCCACAGAATGTCACAATCACAGTTCCAAGGATTGTGGTGTAGGTGCAGCTCCACCAGGTACCTCAGTGGGGTGAAGAGGTCATGGGGCAAAGAAGAGAGGTTATTGTGGGCCAGGTTGAGTTCCACAAGTGAGGCCAGCCCGTCAAAAGCATTCCGCTCAATCAAGCTGACCTGAGAGTTCATGACCCACAGCTTCTTGAGGGAACTGAGGCCATGGAAGGAGCCAGGCCTGATCTCAGGGAAGTGGTTCCCTGACATCTCCAGCTCCTCCAGCCCCACCAGGGGGGTGAGGTTGGGCATATCTTTAATGTTGCACATGCCCAAGTTCAGATATTTGAGGTTGAACAGCCCCTCAAAAGCCCCCTCAGAGATATATTCCAGCTTCTTGAGCTCCCCCAAGTCCAGGCGCATAAGGGAGGGCACTCGGTTGAAGGCGTAAGAGGGGATGCTCTCTATGGGGTTGTTTCGAAGCCAGAGCTCCCGCAGCTTGGACAGGTACTCAAAGGCTCCACTGGGGATGACAGTCAGCCAGTTGTCAAATAGCTCCAGGGTGTTGAGACTAGCCAGGCCGTTGAAAGCCCCCACCTCAATCTGCCGGATGGAGTTCCTGCCCAGCTGCAGGACCTCCAGGTGGTGGAGGTGTCGGAAGGTGTCGGCCTGGATCATCTGGATGTTGTTCTCCATGAGGTTGAGGTACCGGGTGTTGGAGGGAATACCCTGCGGGACCTCAGAGAGGCCCCGGCGGGTGCACACCACCTTGCTGAACTGGTTACTGCACGAGCAGACGGAGGGGCAGTTCTGGGGCCCAGCCGAGGCGGCAGCAGCGATGGCTGCACACAGAATCCACACTTGCGCCGTGAGGTAGACGACCGGGAGCAGGACGGCATTCCAGGTGTGGTGCACAGTTACCTGCCACAAGAGCTTCATGGTGTGGCACGTTCATAATTCACCATCGCCTGGGATTTTGGCTCGGAAAGGAGAACCAGCCCTACCCCGGCTTAAGTGAGCTAGGAGCTCCTCTTTCCATCTGGAGAAGGAGGTGGGGAGGGGGCGATTAGAGAGACGGAGCAGATCGGCCGAGAAAAACCCTGCCAAACTACAGAGCGGCCCCTCATCCACCAGCCCACCCTCAAGGCCAGCCCTCCGAGAGCTAAGACTTTCTCTCCCACATTGCAACCATCCCCACCCAAATCGCTGTCACCTACCTCGGAAGGAAGGCAGGAAAGAACTGGCGTGGTGTCCTTAAGCTTTCTCCATGGGAGCCGGGCACCTCGTTCCCATTCCGACTTCTTAGTTTTTAATTAACAAAAGGGGGAAGTGGTGGGGGCGGGGAGGGCAGAGGGGAGGGGAGGGGTGGGGGAGACAAAATGGCTTCTAGTAAATCCGGAGCCGGCGAAGCCGCGGAGTTGAGGCGCGCCAGGGAGAGCCAAGGCCCGGCGGGCTATGCAGGTGCATGCCCCCCCCTCAGCCCGAGGAGAGGCGCCACCAGCGCTTCGCTGCTTTGTCCTTGGACCCTGGCACCCGCTCGCTCCAGCCGCGGGGGAAGCCGCTTCATCGCCAAAGTGTGCCTCCGGCGCCCCCGGCCCGCACCCCGGCCGCCGCGGGCAGGGGTGCGGGGG
This sequence comes from Graphiurus murinus, assembly GCA_004027655.1. NCBI lineage: Eukaryota > Metazoa > Chordata > Mammalia > Rodentia > Gliridae > Graphiurus > Graphiurus murinus. The sequence goes on along the minus strand of PVLC010000650.1, from coordinate 93,199 downwards.
CGCCCCGAAGCCGCCCAGGCCGCGCTGGCTCTGCTGCGCTGCGCTCCGCTCTCCCGCGTCGGGCCGGCGGCAGCTGATTGCAGTCGTGAGCTCGCAGGGCTGCGAGAGTTAGGAGGAGGTGTTCGCGGCGCCTTAGCCCTCCCCAGACACACACCCCCTTTCTCCTCGCCGCTCCTCGGAAGGGTTAAAAAGACAGGAACTGGGCTGAGTTCTCCAGTCCGCCGGCTGCTGGCGCGAGGAGCGGTAATCCGTCCAGCCCCCGAGGGGCAGCGGCGTGGACGCTGCGCCGGGACCCGGGCCGGGCCGAGGAGCGCGCGGGCGCGCCCGCACCGCAGGCCCCTTCGGGGAGTCCGGGGGCGGGCGCGGGTCCGGCGGCGGCGGCGGCGGCTGCAGCCCCCGGCGGCGCGCAACCGCTCGCCGCTGCCCGGCCCCCGGCGCGCCGCCGGCCCGGGCTTTGTGCGGAGAGGACGAGTTCGCGGCTGGGGCTCCCGGCGCCTTCAGTGGCCGAGCTGCCCGCGGACTGCTGCAGCGGCCCGAGCGCTGGCGGCGGCGGCGAGAGCAGCGGGGGTCGCGGCTGCGGGGAACGCTCCGGAGCTCGAGAACATGGTCCCTGCCGGCTAGCGGCGGCCGCGGCGGCGACAGCAGCAGCAGCGGGGCCCCTGCGCTCGGCGCCCACCGTCTCCTCCTCGCGCCGGGCTCGCGGTGTTGCAGGCAGCAGCCACGCAGACTGCTCTCTCATCCTTTTGTCCTTCAGTCAGAACGTGAATGTACTGCTGACGCATACTGTTCTGGGGAGAAGATTAGCGTGATGCAGTGCTCCTATGTATTAACACTGCTCCCCCGCCGCCGCCTGCCCTCGAGGGGTTAACGCCGGCGCCTTCCAGCGCGCGCAGCCCCGAGTCCGCGCCTCCGGGGCCGGCCGCCCGCCCGCCTTCCGCGCCGCTTCCTTCCTTCCTTCCTCCTTCCTCCTTCCTCCTTCCTCCCTTCCTCGCGCCCCCACCCACCCCCTCCCCGGCCGCTGCCTCCCCGCCCCCTCCGGACGAGCGATGGAGCGGCCGGCGGGCGAGCCGGAGTGAGCGGCAAGTGAGGGGCCGCGCGCAAGTCGCAGGCGTTCCTTCGTTCGTTCGCTGCTATTTTGGTCGGTCGGAGCGAGCCGCCGGGTGGCCGCTGATAGGCTGGAGCGGCGCGGGCTGCGGCGCGAGACCGCGCGGCCCCCGCACCGCCGCCCGGCTCCCCTGGCCCGGGGCGGGGGGCTCAGGGACCGGCGAGCCCGGGGCGCGGCGGTCCGCGGTGGGGCTGCTGCATTTGGCCGGCCTCCAGCCCGGCCCGCGTCATCCTCACCCCCGCCGAATGCTGACGGGGCGCCTAGCTGTGCCGCGCCGACCGGGCAGCCGACCCGTTCTCGGAGTTTGGAGCTGCAGGATGGTGGGGACTCGGGGGCGGGCAAGAGCCGGCGGACCCGAGAGAGAGCCTGGGCTTCGCCACTGCTGCACAGATGCCTGTCTTTCCTGCCCCCCTCGCATGCTCCCTCACCCCTCCTAGGCTCTAACTAGGGCTTTAAATGATAGTTTTCTTAATGAGGGCTGCGGGGGCGGGAAACAGTGGAAGGAAAGACCGAGTTTAAGGAGCGGGGGAATGAACCTGGGAAGGATTGAGGTGGACTCGAGAACCCGCGGCGGTGCAACCCATGGTTCATTCATGGGGCTGCCGCCTTCGCCCTGGGTCGCCCCTTTTCTCTCCCTTGCGTGCAGGGAATGGGGGGAGGCTCTGCCCCGTGAGCTTCACTAGCCCCTCTCTTTCTGGGACTCCCCGAGAAAAACTGCGTAGCAACCTGCGGTAGCAGTTTGCTAGAAAGGGAATTCTGGCCGCTATTTCTGCTCAGAGGAGAGACGGGCGTTTGATAGGCTAGTGTAGGAGACTAGGTCAGCCTTTTCCTACTCCTCCTAAAAGACCCCTTTCTCTGCCAAGTGGGGGTGGCACGATCTGTGGCTGATACCTGGGATGCAAGTACAATAGAGTATGGCATCAGTTTAATACCTCTTCCTTTCCAGCACTGTCTCCAACCTCCTGGTTCCCCACCCCTCTCCCTGTGGGATATCTGGCAACCTTGCTTGTTAACACACATGGGCTGTGTGTTCAGAACCAAGAGGTCTAGGATTCCTCAGCTTTCTGGATTCTACCATACCCACAATCTCAATGTTGTCTGCTGCCCGGGAACCTGAACTGCCTTAAATATGCCATGACATTCCCAAAGTCTTGGAAAGTTCCATTGTATGCAAGTTGGAGCCCCTGTTCTTCACCCAGACTCTGCATTTGCAGTGAAATAACAGCATTAATAGTTTAACCCTTACTCTGTGTGTGGCACTCTTAATCTCCCTATCGACTCTATTGCCCATTTTATGAATGGGTCGAATATATTACCTAAGGTCACGTAGTACGTGGTAGAAACAGGATTTGAACCTCAGATAGATGTCAGGGAACTTGGGTACGGCAGTGATTCCCCAGAATATTCTCCCAGTGGGATGAAAATTCAGGTTCCATCCATCAACAGTTATTTCTTGGAGTGTTTATCTACTGTGTGCTGTCCAGCACACTAAGAACTTATATATCTCTTCTGATTTAATCTTCATTTACCCTCATGTCTCCATTTTACAGACAAAAATGCATATTAGTTCATGGAGGCAAATAACAGTCCTACAGCCACAAAGTGATAGAACCAGCCTTTAAGCCTTAAGACCAGTGTTTTTATCACTAACAAAAATATCCACTGCCTTTATTCTTCATAGACTAAGTAGTGGAGGCAAGGTCAGGGGAAGACTATGAAAATTCAGTGAAGGGCATATGAGAGAGAAATACGATGAAGGGTGGAAAAGGAGGGCCTGAGAAATCCTCCAAACTTGCTTCACTAGTGATGACCAATCAAAAAAGAATGAGAGACAAATGGAGGTAAGTCACACCGTGACACTAGGTTCCTTAGCAGCTCTTAACACATTTTTGACTAAAGCCCCTTCTACATATCCTCAGCTTCAAGCAGGTTACTACCATCTTGCCAACCCAGGAAATGTAAACCTAGCTTGACAGGAATATGTGGAGGAGGTTCTTCTCCTTGCCAGAGCTTGGCACCAAACTAATAGAATGTTCTTGTACCAGAGGAGACCCTGGCCACATCCTCTGCTGTGAGGATGGCTCACTAGACTATGGTTGCCCCTCCCTCCTCAGGCAGAAGAAGGGTTCTGCCTGGGCTGATTTCCTGCCTGTGTAGGCAAACTCAGGCCCCATCTGTTCAGCTCCAGGCCCAGCAAACGAAAGCTGCTGCCTCCACACTGTGAAGGTAGATGGAAGGGTGGGCTGGCTTGGATCAAACCAATGCTTAGTAATGAGTTTGTCTCGCAGTAAATATTTGTGCCTGCTATTGGTGAAGGTGAATATTCCCAAGCTCCCTGGAGCTCTGCATGGGGCTGTTTTGCCCTCTGTAGGACAGCTAGGCTATGAAAGTACCTTGAACCTACATACTGGTCTAAAGAGGAGGCTATGGCGCCTTCACCGTACACAGCCCTTCTGACCTGAAAGAAGCCCTCAGCCTTGAATCTCGGTAAACCAAGTGCCCTCTAGCTGTAGTTTGTTGCTCCTGGAATAGTGCCACCCAGAAATAAGAAGGGATGAAGACTCAAGTCTGAAGAAGAGAGAGAAGAGCTGTGTTGAGTGTTTGCACTTGTGACTTCACACACAGCTGAAAAAAGAGGCCAGTGCAGGAGATTAGGCAAAGCCCAGATCAGCAGCTCACCATTGCAGAATGGGCCTTGGACTAAGATTGGGACACCTGAGTCCTAGTCACTTTTCTGACACTGATTAGACATGTTATGAATCTTAAAAATAGCTCTAAACCTTGTTTCTTCATTTATAAGATCAAGAAAAAGACTGGAAAATTCCTCATAGCTCCCACAGCCCATGATTCCTGCCCCTTCTCAGGCATGTAACTCTGTGAAGAAGGTTGATCCTTTGGGATTGTAGCCAAGTCTTGGAAATGGGCCAGGCAGTTGAGGAGAGAATGCTTCCTTCAGTTTAATCTAGAGATCCTCAGGGCCAGTGCAGAGCAGATCAGACTATGTTTTCCCAGCTACTAAAAAGACTCATAGATCACAGAATGTTAACACTAAAAGAGACCTTGGAGATTATCTGGACTTAGCCTCTCATTTTACAGATGTCATTAAAGAAGCTCAGAGAGGCACAGTGACTTACCTAAAGCCACATAACTAATTAATATCAGAGTTTGTCCCATCTGAGCTCAGTTCTTCTGTCAAGATGTTGATGTATGGCTAATTGGTGTTTAAACCTGGGGCTTGGAGATATTTCCAAATGCCTGTCTTCTGTGGTCTTGTATGCAGGTGCTATTATATTTTGCCAGATTAGGATAAAGATGGGTCTTTGATAGAGCTGCCCTGTCATTTCAAATGACTGTGGGCCTCTAATAGGAAATGGAAAAAAAATGGTCATCTAAGGACTGACTAGGCAAAGAGAACCTAGGATTGCCCAGGTTAGACCACTCCCCACCCTTATACACATTACATCCCTGAAGCATTATCCTTAGTAGCCACTAGATGTCTATAATGCCTCATAGGGTTTGCTAGGAGTGGCGAGGTACCATCTTGTATCCAACAGGCTTGTGGACTTCTCAAGAGAAGTTCATCAGAGGCAACAGGGAACAAAAGCAAAGACAAAAATGGATTTGAGAAGCAGAAGGAAAGAAAAAGAGTAGAGAAATTGCCTTCCACAGAGGGAAAGAACGATACTGGCTGGTGAATTAGTAATGACAGAGCAGTATAAGAAATGACCTATCTGTAAGTAGTCACCTCCTCTACCCAAGACAATGAACACATCCTTTCTGAGTGTTTCTGTCACTCACTTTGACCCACATGTGCAAATACTCCTCCAGGGTCAACTGGTCCTGAAGTCTGTTCATTGTAAGGGGAAGCTTATTTTTCTTGCTTGTGATTCCATAGCAAGGCGAGGCTCTGCCATTACTGCCCACAGTCAAAGGGAATGGTTTTCTTCCCTGAGCAACACGTATTTCCTAGAGTTACTTACTCTTCTGAGTGCCTTCAGGTTCCACTGTTGCTTTCCCCATCAACTCTGATCTTTAAGGAAATCAGAAGGGAGTGGGGAAAACACGTGCCGGTGCCATTCAGAGTAATTTCAGAAACCTCAGCTGAGAAGAGACAAGATAGTTGATAAGAATAACAAAGATCTCTAGACTGCAAGGGCCCTTCCTTCTGGGACTGGTTTCCCAGGGCTTACAGATTCTTTGTAGGCTGCCAGGCTTGAGTGAAGAAAGAAGCCTTCCAACTATCCTGCTGCCTCCTCTATTAGGAAAGTAGCTTGGTGCACATTCTAGCCACGGTCACCTACAGGGGCAAGCAGACCAGTCGGGAGCCTTGAAAATGCCCCTGTGCAGGTCCACTGGCCCTGCCCCAGACCTTTGTGGTTTGTCCCCTTAACTGCCTGTGTATAGCAATAATAATGATGATTAATAATCATTATTAATATCAATTAATATTAACAATAATGTTAATTAATAGCACCAGCATTTGCTGGGGTGTTGATAAGTACTTGGCTCTGTCCTTACCTGTATTTAATCCTCACAAAGCTCTATTAGATGGGAACCATTTGATTTCCTCATTTTGCAGGGTAAATTTAAGAAGTTTTTCTCAGGATCACAGAACTAATGAGCGACTGTGTTAGTTTCTCAAGGCGGCCATAACAAATTACCATATAGTTGGTGCCTTAAAACAATAGGAATGTATTCTCTTGAAGTCCTGGAAGCTCAAATCTGGCAGTGCTGGCCTCTCCAAGGGCCCTAGGGAGAATCTCACTTGGTTCTGGTGGTATTCCTCACCTTGTGGCTACATCACTTCATTTCTGCCTCCAAGGTCACATTGCCTCCTTTTCTTCTGTCTCTTTCCTGCTTGTGACTTATGAGGACACTTGTCATTGGATGTAAGTCTCACCTGGATAATCCAGGATGATCTCCTCATCTCAGTACCCTTAGTTGCTAATTATATTGCAAATACCCTTCTTCCAGGTAGAGTATACCAGTAATAATAGAAGTACCTCTTGGCATTGCTGCCAAGTTTGTCTCAACTGTAACTAAGTCACAGAAATGTTCAGAGTACACTAAAGATTAAGGGACATCTCCAGATGAGAACTCAAATGGTATTTCAAGTGTCTCAGCTATAAATTTGATCATCACTCAGGGGTCCATGTCCACAATTATGATTAGCCTTCTCACAGATGCACATACAATGTATGTAGAGAGAGCCATTTATATTTTGGTTGGGGGAAGCCTAAACCCCCCCCCACACACACACACACACAAAGTTCTACAAAGTATGTTAATAGATGTACACAACCACATACCCTTGTGTGGAATATGTGCTGTGTGCAACTGAGCTGGGCATTATAACAGAGTGATGAGAATAAAGAATATCTGTAGTTAAGCCGGGCGTGGTGGCGCACGCTTGTAATCCCAGCATTTGGGAGGTTGAGACTGGAGGATCCGGGTTCGCAGCCAGCCTCAGCTACTTAGTGAGGCCCTCTGCAACTTAGTGAGACCCTGTTTCAAAATAAAGAATAAAAAATAGGGCTGGGGGTATAGCTCGGAAGTAGAATGCCTCTAAGTTCAATTCCCAGTTACCCCCCCCCCAAAAAAAGAATATCTGTAGTTAAACAGAACTAGGTTCAAATCCTTGATCTGCTTCTTGCATTCTACATTTATGTGAGTTAATTCCGTAAGTCCAGGTTCTTCACATGTAAAATGAGGTGAATGTATTTCATGGTACTGTTGGACTAAAAGCAAATAAGGGGGAAATCACAGTGGTAGTGGTAGCACCTGTTAGTTTCTAATAGGGAAGCTAGTATAGAAAGAACTATTTTGTCTAAGTTGGTTATTGAATAAATCTCCTCCCCCCCCACCCCTTTTCTAGGGTCTACCTCTTGGTGTCATACCTAACTTAGAAACTAATTCTTTTTTTTTTTTTTTTTTTTTTTTTGCAGTACTGGGGATTGAACTCAGAGGCATTCTACCTCCAAGCTATACCCCCGGCCCTATTTTTTATCCTTTATTTTGAAACAGGGTCTTACTAAGTTGTGGAGTGCCTCACTAGGTAGCTGAGGCTGGCCGAGAACCCAGATCCTCCGGTCTCAGCCTCCCTAATGCTGGGATTACAAGTGTGCGCCACCATGTCCGGCTTAGAACCTTTAATTCTTTATTCAAGGTATAAATTGTTTTTCACTATCTGTTGTTAGCAGTTTATAAATTTTTCTTATTTTGAGTCAATTTTAGGCTCATAGACGGGTCCAAAATAGTACTAACTTGTCATATGCCCTTTGCCAACCTTCCCCTTATGTTAGCATCTCACATAAGCACAGAACATTTATCCAAAACTAAGAAAGTAATCTGTTCGAGGCATAAGTTTTTACCTCTTGAAGTCTACGATCTATTCTCCATAGTAACCAAAGTGATCTTTGTGACATTATGTCAAATTATGTTGTTGATCTACTTAAAATGCTCCATTCCGCTTATAAATGGAGTAACAACCAAACTGCTTACCACGGTCCTCAGCCTTCATCCCCTGCCTTCACCTCTGCCCTCACCTTTTATCATCTTCTTCATCCTCTGCACTCATCTACCTGTTTCTTCTGGATTATTCTTAAATTGCTTCTCAGCTCTGGAGCCTTTTCTCTGTCCTCCACCGAGAATGTTCTTCCTCCATATCTTCAGGTGGCTGACTGCTTCTGGAACAGGTCTCTTCTCAGAGACTTTTCATGACTACCCTGTCCACAGTAACCCCACTATACCCTCAGCAATTTAGCAAGACGCTGTTTCAAAAGTAAAAGAAATGAAAGGGCTGAGAGTGTACTCAGAGGTAGACTACCCCTGGGTTCAATCCCCAGTACCTAAAAATAAAGTAGTCCCACCAGTCACAGTCACATCACCTAGTTTTGTTTTTGTTTTTTACCATTTCCTGAAATATCTTGTTTTTGCGTGTATTTGCTTGTTCTTGTACACCCTCACGAAAGTAGAAACCCTTCCCATCTTGCTTCCAGCACCTCTGTCATAGCAGTAAATTACTTATTTCAGAAGAACAAGGACTGCTCTTTGGTGGCCTACATGGATAAAAGCTTAGGCCTCCCTAATGGTTTATTGATAACTCTGGCCTTGTTCTATGTGTAGTCTTTGAAAAGGCAGGTGAAAAATGACCAACTTTATATACTTTTTTAAGCAAGACCCTAGAGACCTTAGGGTTTCTCCTGTCCTCAATTTTTAGTTTGCTAGCCCCTTGCTGACGGATTTATGGAGGTATCATAGAGGCGCATAGGCTCTTGGAAGTTGTGAATATGTGAGGAGTGAACTCAAGAGTACATGTAGGCACACCAGTGCACATATCTGTGCTCATGTGCCTGTCATTTTCAAATTTGCTAAAGTACATTTTCTCCAAAGGGAATGGGGGCTGTTGAGCCTGAAATAGGGAACACCAGGACAGGGAGATCAAATGCTTTGAAAGTGGCTGTGCCAATGCTTTTTGCTAATTAAAGAATGTTAGGACAATCACCACCAGCAGCAGTAAAGGGCGCCCCATTACCTCGCTTTATGGTGAGCTGGGTAAATTTAAAAGCAGCTATAAATATCCCACTGAGCGCCCAAGCTCAAACACAGTGGGCGGCATCGGGCTGGGCAGGGAGAATAGCCCTGGAGCTCTTGTCCCCCTCTGTCCAGAGTCCTCCTGTCTATTAGCTGTCAGTCTCCAAAATTTGGACAACTTAAGAACAAACGATTCCATCAACAAACTCTTAATTTAAAACACTCAGGGGGAGATAGCAACTGCTGTGTGGTGAGTCCAACTGGGCACCCAGGTCTCCTGGCTCCTCCTGCTTTGTTACTGACTTTCTTTTCCTTGTGCCTGGAGGAAAGATGTTTCTTCTTGTTATGACTCCATTTTCCTCAACCACGGGTGAGCACAGACAAATTTTTTTTTAAGTCACATGGCTTAAGGCCATTCTCTTAGGAATATATTAAGGCCCTTTATTGAGCAACTTAGTCTTCCAGAGAAAAACTTAGCATTTAGAAAGTGTGAACAAAATGGAAACATACTTTTTATACTTACCCTAAAAATTTCTGGCTGAATTTAAGATGGGTACTCAGCTTGGAACTTCCTCGATGTTTTTAATCTATTTTGTTTGGCTTGAAGCCTGTCATGTCTTCTTGTGTGGTTTCTTGCATCTCCTCCGTAGCTTCTAGGCTACCAGCCCCTTCGTTTGTAGAGTAGCACCATGTTCGACTTACCTTCTCTCTGCCAGCCTCTTGTGGATCATCTGTGGCCATCAGGCCACCTTGTATAATGTAATCATTTGCAATCTCCTCCCCCCCAAGTGCTGGAGATTGGACCCATGGCCTTCACATGCTAGGCAACTGCTCTCCTGCTGACCTACACACCCAGCCATATTTTTAGTTTTGTCCTGCCAACTTTAGTTATGGCTAGCATTTTCCTAAGTCCAATTGCTTACCAATCCTTTGCCATACTGTATTGGCTTAGCAACCTGGGTTCCTCAGTGTATTCATTTGCCTACCTAAGGAGATTCAGGGGGAGAATCAAAGGACTCATAACAGAAATGTGGACTGGAATTTTGTCTCTCAGTCACTAAGAGACCTTCCTTACCCCATCCCATCCTTGAACAAAAGGATGAGGATTTTCCCCTTAGAGATGGATGGGAGTGCAGTCTTGGGAACACCAGGAGAATCAGTCCAGAGCTCACATCGCTGGCTTCCCCATGAGTCATCAACAGGAATGGATGGGTTGGCTGACACCCAGGTTCCTGGAGGCTGCGTTCCTTTTCCATTATGTTATGAGCTTCTTCAGGAGTTAGGTAGACCCAGCTTCCAGCCTGCTCTTGGTCCAGTCCACAGTAGTGTTGATCACCTCCACATCTAGAAGATCTAGGGCCAAATACACATGAAAGAAAGGAGCTGGGACTCTCATCTGCTCTATCAGATTAGAAAGTAGGATTGGAAGGTGGTTAGGAGGTCTGTTTTATACCTATTCTGTCCCTTTCACTTACTGGCTTTGCCACATAGTGTTCTGAGTTTGGCCCACATTGACAGGGAGGTTTATTTATTTTTAAGGGCAACATGGCTACCTCAAACCTTATTCTCTCTTACCCTAGAATACACCACCCTGTGTCCATAAATCCTCCTCTTTCAATTTTTGCCTTACTATCAGACAGAAATGCTAAGCAAGGGGCTTGTTGTCTTGGCTACTTTAAACTGCTTCTCTGAAGGACACCAGACTGAAATGGCTCTGCTTCAAATGAGGATGCCAAAGCCCCAGCCATGGTGGGGATACCAGCTGAGGAGCCCTCATTCTATATCTCTTTCTTGGTGACTGTGGCAGTTTGTGTGGCAGCCCAGTGAGGCGGCTTGATTTGTATTCAGTGCACAAGCACTGAAAAAAACCCATGAGGAGCCCTGCCAGCCAATAACTCTGAAAGGGCTCTTTGTGCAAGTGAGCAGTGTCTGCGCTGGACAGGTCCCCTCCCTCCCCTGCAGACGTCCTCTCTGGCCCAGCAACGAGGTGGTGCTTTGGAGCTGGCGCAGAGCCCTTGGGGTTCCCTCCCCGAGAGGAGACCATCTCACAAGGAGACCATCACATGAGGGAGCAACTAGAGCTCCGTCCTTCTACCCTGGCCTCTGGCAGTCGTCTCCAGGTGCTGGTCCCTGGGATCTACTTGGGTTTGTGTCTGTGCACAGGAGAGAGGCAAGAAGTGAAGGAGCAAGTTGAATGGGAAGTGACCACTGGAGACATTCTCAGTCTTCTCTCAAGTCGGAACCTCAGTGGCCTAAGAAGGCTGCAGCCTGTGTTCAGCCCCGTGCCACCACTCGTCGTGCTGAACTGGACCATCTCTCTTCCCCAGCAGGGCCTGTGTTGGCCTCAGCCATTTTGATTTGCTAATCAATTAAAGCCACCTTTTGCCCCTGTTGTCTGAAAAGGGAAAGAAATAAGACCCTTTGCTGCCTGTACCTCTGGCAGCTGCAGGGCAAGATTCCTTATCAAACTGAGACCAAGAGGGGTCGTGGGCACAGGCACTGACCCCCATTTTTAATGTCTCTTGAGGAGCTGGCTCCCACCACTGCTGTCTCCACCAGACTCTTTTCAAGTGTTATTTGTTAGTAATGAGTTTTCTAAACACATAAGCTTGACTCACTTGCTTAGGTGAACAAGACCATTCTCATTAAGTACTGCTTTCTAGTAAGGAAAATAAGTGGGTGTTGAAGAATTTTCTAAGGTCTCGCACTCACACGTGAGCCTAGAGGACAGGAGCACAGGCAAGCTCTGAATCTCTGGCCTCCTGAACATCATCTCTCCAGTTCTTGAGAGCAGCCAGAGAGGGCTGCTGGATTTTCTCTAGTTAGGTGGCCACCTCAGAGAGGACACCAGTTCTCCCTGTCCTCTCATATTTCAGTGCTACTGGCCTTCTCATACTGGCTCTACCTTCATTCAGGTTAAACACCCTACATATCTCATTTGCCCTAATTATTTTGAACATATTGATTAAGGGGCCTGATGTCTACCTCTTAGGACAAAAAATAACATGATGCAAAAATGAATGACTCAAGCCAGGCGTGGTGGCGCACGCTTGTAATCCTAGTTCTTAAGAGGCTGAAACAAGAGGATTGCAGGTTCGAGGACAGTCTCAGCAAGCAGCAAGACTCTCAACCTAGCAAGACCTTGTTTCAAAATAAGGATAAAATAGGGCTGGGATTGTAGCTCGGAGGTAGAATGCTCCTGGGTTCAATCTCCAGTACCACCAAAAAAAATGGATGGCTCAAAGTTAACCCATCATAAATAATGTGTATGTTATAAAAATCGCAGCACTGTCTGTAGATGTCCATTAAGTAGGACTGAACAGCCCAACAATTTTTTTCTTTTTTATTTGTTCATTTTCTGTGCTGGGGATCAAACCACGTTCTACCACAAGCAACACTACCTGCCCCTTCCGCTTTATTTTGGAAGCCTCAAGGAGAGAGTCAGGGAGAGCAGAGGAAAGGGTTATGGGCCTGAGAGAGGCTATAGCTGGAGACAGGAGTTTGCAGAGTGAGGGCTCCTACCCTGGCCTTCAGAGAAGCACTTGCTTCCAGAAAGGAACAAAGCATGGCCCTAGTCAAGGACTCACTGCTTTCACATCTGAGAACTTGGAGGAAAGGGAAACTCAAAGAAACGTTCCCATTCACCTAAGCAAAGGGTTTTTCACAGACCCAGCTCCAATCTTGAGTGGCCCATGGAATCAAGGCCACTGAAATGCATGGTTTGTACGTTAAGAAGTTCTGGTGTTCTCTTGGACAGTCGGGTGACTATAGTTAACAATAATGCATTGGATATTTCAGAATAGCTAGAAGAAATGATAAATGTTGAAGTAATGGATGTGCCAGTTACCCTGATTTGATCATATAGTGTATGCATATACTGAAATCTCACATAAATATGTAAAATTATTGTGCATCAGTTTAAAAACAAGAACTTTTAGCCTCACCCCTCCCCCCCAAAAGAGGACCTTATTAAGATGGCTTTGCTCTTGCCCTTGGTCTCACAGCCTCTCCATTCAGTCCTTCATTTTTCTGGTGGTTCCCATGGAGTAGAAGGAGTACCTCTGTTTCTGTTTTGATGGATTTCATTCAGTTGTTGTATACATTTGTCTCTGAGACCTGCTAATGCCATTTGAGTTTCTGAAATCCTTATTTTGCAAATCCATTCGTGTCCTGGGTTTAGCTTCCGATTAGAGGATTAGCAGAGATTATAGGGTCTGTCTGATGTCTTCTCCAAGCTTCCTATCTGATTTATGGCTACAAATTGAGAAATTTGCACACTGATAGAATGAAAACTACTGGCAGATTTGGGCTGCTTGAAGGGGAATGAACTCTTGTGAAGAACCAGAGTGGTACCTGCCCTGATATTTGGATCAGAACCAGCTAAGAACTTCAACTTTCTGACTCTTCTCTCAGTACTGATGATTGAACCCAGGTATACTCTATCATTGAATCACACACCCAAGAACCACACCCTTTTTAAAAGATAGAGTCTTACTAGGTTGCTGAGAGTCTCATTAAGTTACCACGCACTGGCTTTGAACTGGCAATCCTTCTATCTTGGCCTCCCAAGTATTGGGATTACAGGGATGCACCACCACTCCTATCTCTGTCTTTTAACTTGACAACTATGCCAGTCTGCCTTTTCCTTCTTTTCTGGACCAATTTTTAGTGGACCTGACTCTTTTTCCTCCCCCTTCCCCAGTAGCTGCCCCCAGACTGAAGGTCTGAGCTGTGCTCCAGCCCTCTGGGTGGCATCCTTTGCTAAGAGCTCTCTCTCTCTTGTCATCAGCAGTCCTGTGGCCTCCACCTTGTCAGTTCTCATTAGACAGCTCTTCTGCTCTACACTGAGGAGCCTGAGAGGCTGAAAAGAAGGACAGAGATGGGCTTGGGGCACAGCGCAACCCCTGCTGCTCCTATTCGGGGATCTAGCCACACACTTTTGTTTGGGAGGTTGAAAAAGACACGTAACTGTGGTAAAGACTCATGGGTCACTTTAGGCTGTAGGTGTTTTGTGTTGTAGTAACAAAATTTCCAAGCAGCTTAAAAGTGAGATTCATCATCTCACAAACAGTCTCAAAATAGGGGAGCTTCAGGGCGGGTTGGCTTAAACCAAAATGTGGCCCCAGAATCAGGTACCCTAGTTCTTTCCATCTTTCTATTCCACCACAATCACAAATGTCTTTCTTGACTGCAAAATGGTTGTCGTAGCTCTAGGCTTTGCATGCTTATATACGGATCGCCAAAGGCAGAAGCACATGCTCATGCCTTTTTAAAAGCAAAACACTCCTTTCCCATAAGCACATCAGCTGACTTCCTTTTAAATCTTATTACCCTGATCTGGATGACATGCCCTACTCCTAAACCAACATGTGGCACCAGGAAAGGAAACCCTCCTTCCTGCTCAGTGATTGACCAACACTGATTTTGTAGCATGCATGACTTTGGGTAGGAAGAAAAATTACATCTTTATTTTTATTAATCTCTGAAACTTACCATTTCCTTCAAATTTGAATATAAGCAACAAATCATGATAAAACTAGCATAGCTATGACTCTTGTCACTACTTTGACATAATAGTGGTTTTTAGACCTGCTGTAAATCTTATTTAGTGTGTTAATTTCTTTAAAAAATGTATTGACAATATCATCTTGATTTTGGTTTTTAAAAAACATTTTAGCAGCTATGTCAGTATAATTGGTTTCCTTTGCATTCCTGTATGTTTTATCTTTTTTTTTTTTTTTTGCAGTACTGGGGATTGAACTCGGGCATTCTACCTCCGAGCTACACACCCAGCCCTATTTTTTATTCTTTATTTTGAAACAGGGTCTCATTAAGTTGCAGAGGGCCTCACTAGGTAGCTGAGGCTGGCCTCGAACCCAGATCCTCTGGTCTCAGCCTCCCAAATGCTGGGATTACAAGTATGCACCACCACGCCTGGCTTCTTTTATCTTATATATTTAAAAATATTCTATGAAAAGGGGCAATGGCACACAAAATAACTTAACCCATCATCATTTTCCTGAGCCGCCACATCTAGGGGAAAATGATGGGGTCCCACAGGGAGAAAAGGCAGAACTTGCTGCTGATAGGGCGACCAATGGACCTTTCCTTGGTGAGTGTCGTGGCATCAGGCAGCCTAAGTGCCACCAAGTGGTCTCCTTCCTGCTATTGCCCAGTTACATTTCATTTACAGCAGTATCCCCCCATTTTCACATATTTTTATACCATCAATCTATGTGCTTTGGCCAAATCCAGGTACCAATTGTTATTTCCTTAGTATTTTCCTTTAAATCACTGTTCTTTCTGAAGTAGTGTTTTTTGTCTATGGCCATACCACCTTGAACGTGCCTGATCTCGTCTGAAGTAGTGGGGTTTTGTTTTGTTTTTTTTTTTCCTTAAATAGAAAATTATCCCTTACCATAAAAGGAAATTGTTGAAAATAAATACAGTACTCAGAATACAGAAGAGTGGTAGGTACTGAGTTCTGGCTAAATCCCGTTTACTCGCAAAGGTTCTACCCCTATTTTGTTAGGGAGATGCTAAAGACAGATTAGCAGCACACTGGGACTTTCTCCTTATTATAATCAGAGTGTAGAGATAATTGAAAAGGAATAACTCAGTTTGTGGTTCTCATTTTGTGCCCTGTCATTGACCCACCGAAAATAATTCAGTCCCTGGGGAAAAGCATGTTTATGATACACTCCTTCTGAATCTGGAATTTGGTTTGGGGCAGACTTCAAGTTTTCCTACCTATGGTTCATTGAATCTACCTTCCCTTACTCTGTCCTCCCCAGTCCCCATTCCCCCCACCCCTTTTTTAAAGATCAGACTAACATTTGTTTGTCTCTTTTATTTATTTTTTTTTTTCTTGGTTCTGGGGATTGAATACAGGGACATTCTTTCTCTGAGCTACTCCTCCAATCCATTTCTAGAAACTATTTTGAAACAAGGTCTCACTAAGTTTCTGAGGCTGGCCTCAAACCTAGGATCCTCCTGTCTGGGCTTCCCATGTACTAAAATTACTGGCATGCATCACTGCACCCTGCTTGCCTGTCTCCTTTCTCACAGTGACTCTTCTGGTTTCTGTGATCCTCAAAAGCATACTAACTATAATTCAGCAACTACTGGTTAATTAATTTGCTTAGTGGGACTTGAAGGGGAGCCTTGTGGCAGAAGAAGCGACCTCTCATGGCACAGTCCCTCAACTCAAAAAGAGGCCAACTAAATGAGCAGAAGTCCTAGAGCCAGCTGACAGAGGGCTGCACAGGCAGCAGAGGCTTTGGTCTCAGTAGGAGTGAACTATGTGGGTGAAGGATGGAACTGGGTGTGCAACTTCAGGGTGCAGAGGCAAGAACTAAATCAGGACCTTTTTACTGGGAGGAGGGCATGCTGGGGATTGAACCCAGGGGCATTCTACCTCCAAGCTATACCCCCAGCCCTATTTTGTTTGTTTGTTTGTTTGTTTGTTTTTGTTTGTTTGTTTGTTTGTTTGAAACAGGGTCTCACTAAGTTGCTGAGGCTGGCCTCAAACCTGCAGTCCTCCAGTCTCAGCCTCCCAGTAATCCTCTTTTCTAAACCTCCAAGGGATTACAGGTAGGTCCCACTGCTCCCAGCTACCTCAGGCCTTTGAGCACTGAGGTCTAATCTCATCCTCCATCTAGAGATGGAGGAAACAGATACATAGAAATGCAAGTGGCTTTCCTTAAAGTCACACTAACAGGAGTGGTAAAGCCAAGATCTGCCCTGGGCTGTTTTCACTCCTTCTATGAAGTCACTCTCAGAAGCTAGGCACATTCCATTTCTGCCTGCAGCATAAAATTGGTCTGGGGTCACTCTCCCACCTTCCCTGCCTGCACTCCTTTTCTTCTTTCCTCACTGGTTTGTTTTAGCCCTTCTTGCTTGTGGTATATCTTCCTCATTCTCTTGAGGATCAAAGCAACAAATGTCCCTTGTCCTCACCTTAGCTCTGCTTCCATGGAGCTCTCCTCCTCTTCCTGGGGCCTTTAGCAATCCTGGGTTGAGACTGCAGGAGAGAATATTATTTTTGGTAATATGAACTCGGTGCCCTGTGGACCTTCCCTTCGTGGAATGCTGTGGCTACAGGTGTCCCTTAGGATAGGACTGGATGAGAAGGAAACAGTGCCGTGTGCCTGGGGAGGGGTTGCTTCCTTCTTCCCTCCTTCCTACCTTCTCCCCTGAAGATTCTTGTCGCCGAGTGCAGTGGGATTTGAGGTCTGCACACCTCTTCTGCATTCTCCTCTGGACCTCAGAGGACGCCAGCAGCAGAATCTCTGGGGGCCACAAGACCGCAGCTACAATTTCCAGACTCCAAATTAGAACTGGCAGTGACTTTCTTTTTCCTTTTTTAATTCAGGAATCTCTGTTGAGAAAGACAGGCTGACACTTGCTGACTATGCTTTTGCAGAATTTCTCCTCGAGCTCCATTGGCTCTGTGCATGTTTACACACGGAGGGTGTGTTGCGGGCCTTGTGGGCAGGTTTATGTGTGAGACTCTACTGCTATCCTAGAGCAGGCCTCATGCATAACGCCTCAGCTGAGACACATTTCTTAATGGCTTGAAACGACAAATGTTATTGTCTTTGAGTTAAGTGGTTCAATTAGCTGTGATTGGAAAGAGTGGGATGAACTGGGGAAACACGGCCTGTTTGGTAACAGCCCTGAGAACAGGGAAGGAGGGATGGTGTCACCCCTAAAGAATGAGTCTCTGGTGGCCTGGCCAGCTGTGTGGAGAGCCCTGCTGGTACCCCCATTTTCGTTCTCAAGTGATGCAGGATGTATTCGTATTATAAGAGCATCAAGGATAACCTCAAGTAAATATTCGTCACTCCCCTGTGTGCCTTCTCTGCCCCACTGGCTCCTTGCAGTGTGCTTTCCGTTAGAGGGAAAGAATGCTCTCTGGTTTGCAGTGCCTTCCATCTGTTCTCATGGCTGCTATCGTGCTATCTGAGGAAGAGCAGAGCCTTTGGGGAATGATTGCAGAGCCTTTCGGAGCTCCTTAGGCAGCCTCAGATACTTTCTCCCAGCAGTCATTCTTGGGTTGGATGTGGGGCCAGGGCCTTTATCCTTCGAAGGCTGCGCCCTCCCCTCTTTTCCTCATTACCTCTTTTTCTTTGATACCCTTATAGGAGCAAAACAACCTGAAGAATCCCTCCTCTCCTTTCCTTATTACCTCTTTTTCTCTGATACCTTTATAGGAGCAAAACAACCTGGAGAATCCACCTGCCTGCCCCCCCTCCCCGCCCCCGTTTCCATCAGGGCCTGAGTTTCATAGGGCTGTGAAGGGCTCCATGATTGTTAGGTTGCTCTGTCAAGCCCTCTGGCACGTTTCCTCCTTCCTCTCTGCCTAAAAAAAAAAAAAATGAGGTCCTGCCACTCCCTCTTCTTGGCCTTCTCTCTCAACTGCTTATTTCCCAAGGTCCCTCCCACCCCACCCTGGGCCCCCAGTGAGGTCAGTTTCCTCTTCATGTGCCATGATGAGACAGGGTCCACAGTCCCCTCTTTCTTCCCTTTCCCCTTTGGCCCACCATGCTTCTGAGAGAGAAGACGGGAAGCATGGAAGAGCCTTGAGTCCCTTGATGTGTCTGCACAGCAGGATGGCATGCTGGTCTGCAGCATGGGCTTGGGAATGAAAGATTTACCTTTGAATTCTGGCCCTCACCCTTACTAGCTGGGCAGCCTTAGACCTAAGGCGTTTAAACATCAGATTCCTTATGCATAAAAACAGGAGTGCTAACAGTGAGTGGAGTTACATGAGAGGACTCAACAGCGCCCAGCACACAGGAAGGATGGAGTGGGGAGGTCCAGGGAACAGTGGGTCCCCGGGGCAGTGCAGAGGTGAAAGGGATTCTGAGCATATATCTTAGGATCATCAATGAAAGCCTGGCTGAAAGAGGAGGTGGAATAAACACTCACAAAGGAAAGTTTCCCAGACAACACTACATTCTGAACCAAGTTAAATGGATCTCAGGCGCTTTCCTGTCCTAGACAAGTAGCACCAGGGACCACAGGTTTCATAAGAAGACTGAGTCAGGTATGTGTGCCTGTAAGGGAGGGTTAAAAGGAAGAGGCATGGAGTGTTCAGTTGACTCTTTTCTTTCTCACCTTCTCTTTGCATATGGGAGGTTCTTCTGTTTGAACACTCTTCTGGAGACCATTGTTTTCTGGTGATCATAACTCTATTTTTATGTCATTTGTAGGCAAATTGAGTCTGTGTATACAGCAGGTCCTAAAGAACAATGTACAGGGAGAGTCCATCATTCCTCCCCTTACCCCCTTATTTCCAAATAACCTGCCCTTAGAGCATTGGTTTCATCCAGAGAAAAGAAAACCCAGGAAGTGTCACCTTCCCTGATTTCATCAATTCTCTTACTGCACTGTATCAGGGAGTTCACTGTTGCTGAACTAGCTAGAAAAATGGTGACATCTGAGGAACTGTACCCCTTATGCCTGTGTCCCTCCAACCCCCAGCAGTTTTGCTACTGGAGTAATCAATGCAAAAAGATTCCTTCAGCCCCAAGTTCCTGGCTGAATTTTTTATCATCTCAAACGCAATTGTCCCTTGGTCTTTAGGCCCAAATCTCTCTTCCATTTATCATGTCACCTGGAAATCTACTTTCTGTGCTTCTACCAAGATCCTTTTCTATATTCCCACTGCCAGCTACCTGTGACCCTGTGACCAGTCTTCTCCACAGAATTTCTGTTCTTTGAGAGAGCCAAGAGCTGCCTAGATGAGAGGCTGTGCAGGAGGACAGGCTAAGTCTGCCCTCCCAAGCTGAGGAAGAGTGCTGTTCTGAGCTCCTCTTCATCGAATCTCCCTTGCGAGTGTAGACTCTCACCAAACCGCCTCTGGTCTGTGTGAATGGCAGTAGATTTACTTGGGTGGGTGAAAGCCGCACGTCCAGTTGGCATGAAGGAAGTGGGTGAGAGTCTCCAGGGTTTGCATGCTCCAGGTTCTTTTCTGGCTCTGGCTCTGCCTCTGGGGCTTCTCGAATCGGGATTTTCCTTGTCCACGGTGTTCACCAAATCCTTACACATGAGGCATCTAGGAGCCACCATGCAAGTTCATGTTTCTGCTCCTGGTCCTACCTGTCCAGGAACTTAGGCAGAGGCCCAGGAAAGGCATTTGAGATGAAAAAGACTGTTTTCTACTAGAATGGAAAACCATGGTCCAAAATTTCTTAGGAGAATGGAGAGAGATGGACTGCAGCTTACAATGTGAAATGTAATTTACCAGTGGTAACAAATGCCAAGTCTTATGTTTTAAGTTAAAAAAGCAGTTACACAATTACAAGATGAAGGTGACCTAGCTTGACAGCAATTCATTTGAAAATTACCCCAGGGGGTTTTGTTTACTACAAACTATACACTAACAACTGTGTGAAGTGACTGATAAAAATTGCATTAATAGAGAAATAGTATGGATCGAAGGAGGTAATTATTCTACACTGCTTAAACCACATCTGGGATATTGCGCTCTGTTGCTAGCATTGCGCTTTTTAGGATTCTTGCTACAGTGGAGGTGCATTCCTAGGAAGGGACCTGTGTGCCATAGAATTTGGGGTCTGGACCCAGTGAGTAGTGGAAATCACAAGGGAGGAAAAGAAAGGGCAGAGCAGACCTTCACAGTACCGATGGCTGTCAGGTGGAGGGAGGCAGGGAATGGACACCTTTGTGTGCTTGCCTATTGCTAAGCGCATATGTCATTTGCCAAGTTTTTTCTCACTTAGTCCTCAAAGCAGCCCTCTGAGCTAAGTGATATTTGGGCTCAGAGAACTTTCCCAAAGTCACCTGTGGACAAATGAGAATGAAAAAATCAGATTTGTTTCAAATTGCTCCCGAATACGAAATTTCGGCCAGTAGAAAGATCAGTTTGGTGGGTTTGCACTTGAAAGAGGACTTTTCCAGGAGGTTCCCAATTCCTGGAATACTTGATAGAAACTGATCTCTCAAAAGCATGAGGAAGACATCCACATTGGGGAGGGAGATAAAGCTGGCCCTTGGTTCCGGTGCAACATGTTCTGGAATTCTGCAGGCTTTAGAGGGGGCAGCATCAGGCACAGCTGCTGTGGGCAGGAAGGAAAGCCTAGAGCTGTCAGCGGTCTATTTCTCCTGCACAGGCTTGCAGATTACAGCCCATTTGTGCCCAGCGTTAGCCTAGTGGCCCCATTCGTTCATCTCCACTTGTCTGCCCGAGCTTCCATCCTGGCAGCTTGTCTGTCAAAGTTGGATCTCTCTCCTCCTCTTTTCCACTCTACTCCATTGCCACCGCTTGTTTGTTTGCCCAGGAATAGGTATTTGAAGAAGC
Source organism: Graphiurus murinus (assembly GCA_004027655.1). NCBI lineage: Eukaryota > Metazoa > Chordata > Mammalia > Rodentia > Gliridae > Graphiurus > Graphiurus murinus. The sequence goes on along the minus strand of PVLC010000650.1, from coordinate 72,236 downwards.
TTCATCCTGCTCCTTTACTCCATTGGTGCAGTCTGCCTCTCCAGGAGCATCCATGCAGGGGCTGGGGCTGGGGCTGGGGCTGGGGCATCACAGCCCCGGACAGAACTGTCTTCCAAGCTGGGGATGTTGATGAGGCTTCTGTGTGTCTGCATGCTCACACTGCAGCCTGATCGATGCCTGTCAGAGCTCAGCATCAGAATGACAGCTGCACGCCAGGCTGTTTGCTGAACACAACTCATCCGTCAAGGGAAATCAGACGAAATCCATCTCCTTGTCCAAAGCTTGGCCCAATGGGCTGTGCCTACAGTGTGGGTCTTGTATGCCACCCTACTTCCCCCTGGGACCTCAGAGTCACATTGGTGGGTCCCCTGGGGCAGGAGAACTATAGTCAATAAGATGTGTAAACCATAGAGACCAATACCCAACAGCTACCTGCTAGGAACTTCCAGTTTATTGCTAGTGCCTACTATGTGGACAGTACAGGTCTATCACGTGCAGAACTGATACATATTTATCTTAAAACTGGTTGTCATAAAGCATAAAATAGATTTATGAAAAAACTTGCAGATGTTTATTGAGTAGGATGTAGAGCTAGCTTAAGTAAGCATTGTAGACTGGTGGGAAAGGGGCTCTTTAGAGAATCTCATTAGAAAGGCAATTACCAGAGTTTTAAGGCTTTCAGGATTGACAGGGACGCGTTTTGGCAAAGGTTCGATGTTTGTAAACCGTTTGGGGCTGCAAGAAGCTCTGTCACCCCGTGTCTTGGCAGTAAGCCAGCTAGCTGCCTCTCCTCTCCCCAAAGCCTCTTTTATCCCATACAAGCCTGTACCTGAACCTTCAAGGAGACCCTCTTCAGCCCTCAGCGTCTCCAGCACTTACCTTTCCCAAGGCCGCTGGCTCTTAAGTGAAGAGCTCGGCCTCTCCCCACCTCTGTCAGAGGCCCTGTAGGTAATTCTCTCCCTTTGCTTGCCCTCCCATCAGGGGTCTGAATGGCTCTCAGGGTTCAAGGAAAAGTGCAGCAGGAGGCCAGTCACTTAGGAAGGTAATATTTTTTCCCTCACTACCTGGAAGACTAGAACACAAAATTGTTCAAAGGACAGAAGTGGGCTGTCTGGACAGTGGGAGAAGGAGGTCAGCCCAAGAGAAAAAGGTGGAACATGGAAGCTAAGAGAGATGAGGTTTTTCTTTGCAGGGGAGAAGGAGGCTTGCAAATCCTGCACACAGAGGACGGGGATCCTGGATGAATGGCAGACCAGGGAGAAGCTATAGTTCCAGAGCGACTCCTTTTTCTGCCAGGCCTCAAAGGGCCTTTCAAAGCAGGGAAGGGTTCTCTGCTATTGCTGCCCCAGGATGCGCTCGCTGGAATGGGCCCCCTGCTTAGGCTCCCCTCTCCACACTGCCCTACTTTGGCATGCTGAGCTCTCCCCCACCCCAGGCCTGTGGAGTACAGCATTCAAAGCTTTATTACCCACACACTGGAGCTGCACTGCAATAAAAGAAAATAAAACAAGGTTATGGGAATGGCTGGTGCAGGGGGCAGCCCCCCAGAGGACTGGGCCTGCTGCTGCTGGTCTTCCCAACACCACCGATCACTGTTAAGGCCGCTCTCAGGAAGTCATCTGTGGTCCCCTAGGCCTCCTTTGGGGGCTGAGTGAGTGACCCATGTGGTGGTCAGATGGAGTGGTCACAGCAGCTGCATAAGGCAAGCTCGTGCAGAGCTCTGGAGACCCCAGCCTTGGCCTCCTCCAGGGCTCCGCCCTTCAGCGGCAGGAAGGCAGGGAACAGAGAAGTGATTTCATCTTCTAAGGCAAACCAGAGTGGGGAAGAAGGGAGTCCTTTCCATGGGGCCCCAGAGGTGGCAGATGGACAGAGGTCAGTATCATTAAAGACAGCTGTACTCTATCTACGGCAAGTGCTGCTAAAGGATTTGCAAAACTCGCTACAAGAGTCTAGTAGAGTCTGGAGATGGCCAGAGGGAAGTGGAGAGGGCACAAGCACCTGGCTGACGGTCCTGCCGAGCTCCCCACCTCACATGCAGCGTTCTGCATAGCGGATATTTATGCCTTGCACGGTGGCTGGCATTAGCAGTGGTTCAAAGTCTCCAATAATTTTCATTTTGTCATGCGGCGTGTCTGCCCTTTGACCAGAGAGCTTTTAAATTCCTCTTCCCCAGACCTCTTTCTCCTCTCCCTCTCCCTGGCTCCTCCGTCCCCAGGCTTGATCCAGACTTGTTGATGAGCCTCAGCTTTTCCCCCACACAGGAGGCACTAAATCTTGCCTGCCTGCCTCTCGACCCACCATCATTTCCCGAGCTCACCTACGCCCATGAATGCTTAATTTAAAACTTCTGCCGCCTCTCAGCAGTTTGTAATTCTGAGGCCGATCTCAACGGAGGAAACAAAATGGGCTGATGAATGTACTCAGGAAGGTGAGCAGAAAACCATACACCACACCTCTGCGATGCGGGCGAGGCTCTCTTAACCATTTAGTGTAATAAGATGGATATCTGCAGTGTCACTTATTCTAATAACATGGAGATCTGCCTGATCTATTGGCCTGCAAGATGGTTATGAGTTTTAAATTTCCTCATCTCCACGGCAATAAATCCTCTGGGCTTTTCAATTATAAACTCAGTTTATCTGGGTTGGGGAAGCCAGAAGGACTTTGTTTTGGTCAAAGGGTAAAAGATGCAGGTGCAACAGGGTTTGGGAGGCAGGAGGCAGGCCAGCTTGTGCCTGTCCTTCACCTTTCCCTCCCCCAGGCAGCGCTGTGGGCGGGTTTCCCAGACGCTTGTCATCTCAGCATGGCTCATGTTCCCCCCACAGGGATCTGAAAGGAGCCCCTGTAGCTTCAGAGGTTTGAACTTTTGAGTTTAAGCCCCTCTCTGGGTGTCTCTTCTTGCTTCCTGGGCAGAGGGAAGGGCAGAGCAAGCAGAGCAATGATGTGGGAGCAGGCGGAGCCTACTGTCCTCTCTGCAAGGGGATGCCCTGGCTGCCCACCTCCTGTGCAGGCCCCAGAACATAGAGGTTGCAGTGGCTCCCAGGCAGTCAGGGCAGGGGGGTGGCATGAGTTCCTGGGGCCAGGGTCGTGCTGAGCAACCAACAGAATGGATGCAGCGAAGCCCAGAGGGTAATGAGCCCAGAGCACTCTGAACTGGAGTGCTCAGCACGGGGTCACTGAGGAAAGGAGCTCGGGCTGAACTATATTGAGAGATTGTGCCTTTCTTAATGACTTTTTCCCTTCACACTCACACATCACCCGGCCTAAGAGCAAGTGGCCAGGGCCAGCAGGAAGACAGATGCCTCGCCCCAGGGCCTCTTCCTGGCCTCTCTCAGCAAGCCTTCACCTCAGCTTTCAGGAAATTTAGCTAGAAGTGTGATGCTCCAAGATGCTGGCACAGTCATCCTGCCCATGGGTTAATGGCAAGATCAAGGCCCTGAAATTAGGCAGAATTGAGTTCAAATTATGGCCTCTCCCATTACCAAATCACCTTGGGCAACTGTTTTGTTTTGGTTTTGGTTTTGGTTTTTCGTGGGGGGGGGTATGTTTCTTTGTTGCTGTTGTTTTTGTTTTGTGGTACTGGGGATTGAACCTAGGGGCATTCTAACTCAGAGCTACACCCCCCAGCCCTTTTTATTTTTTGTTTTTGAAACAGGGTCTTGCTAGGTTGCTGGGGCTGGTCTCAAGCCTGCGATCCTCCTGACTCAACTTCCCAAGTACTGGGATTATAGGCATACCCCACCATGCTCGACTGTGTTTTGTTTTATTGAATTTATTTCTTCTTACTTTGTTTTGTTTTTGCAGTATTGGAGATTGAACCCCAGGGCCTTGTGCATGCTAGACAAGTGTTCTACCATTAAGCTCAGTCCCTAGCCCTAAACTTATTCCTTAAATGACACATAAAAACATAAAAGGTTCACATATTAGTGGAGTACTGTGTGATATTTCAATACATGTATACATGTGTAAGGCTTAAATCAGGTTACACATACTTATCTCCTCAAGCATTTGTCATTTCCTTATGATAAAACTTTTAAAATCCTTCTAGTGTTTGAAATGTACATGATTATTAACTATACTCACAGTACTATTTAATAGGAACACCAGAACTTCTTGGCTGCTAATTGTAACTTAGTATCCATTGATCAACCTTTCCCCTTGAACAAGTTCTATACTTCTTTAAGCTTCAAGTTCTTTATTGGTAAAATGGGACTACAATCAGGCACTTCACAAAATGGCTGTAAGGATTAAGTCAGACCACATGCATGTCCATGACCTAATCAATGAGTGGCACAGTCCCTGTAACAAGGAGCTGCTAGTCTTTCAGATGTGGCATTGACAACTTCAGTTCTCTTACCTAGAGTATTTATGATCCACACCCCTGCCAAGCCAGGCTGGTGAACAGAACCTTTGTTCAGTGCCAACACTGGAAGGGTACAGCTATAGTGAGGAGGCCATTGCCCAATATACTTTATGCCCAGGCCTGTGTTTAGATCCATAATAAAACAAGGGCACTGTTGCTCTGAGATTATCTTCCATTTGTGTCCTTCAAATCAAATGTTCTTAAAAGCAAAGACAAATCAATAAGTGCAAGGGATTGTTATCTATATGTCTCTTTCATTCTACTCATTTAACAAACGTGTATTGAGCTTTGACTGGTGTCAGGCCTCATGTAGGAGCTGGGACCACAGAGTCAGGTAAGCTATGTTTTCTGCCACTGTGGACTTAGCAGAGTCGAGAGCTTCTCAATAATCAGAGGAAAGGTGGTACATTCTCTTGTTGCTCAGGATTCTCTAGATGCACAGCTTGGGGCTCAGCAAAGACTTCCTGCAGGAAGTACCACTTAGGCCAAGTCAATAAGAATGAGCCCAGCTAAGGGTGGAGGAAGGACTTGAGAACCAATGTAGCAGTTAGGAATTGCATCCTGTTGCTAGTGATATACACCAAAAGCAGCATTTGCTTAAACAGGTGAAGGTTGTCTTTGTTCTTATAAAGAAGTGGAGAGGTAGGCAGTGGAGAACAGGTAGAGTGACTGCCAGAGAGCCCTGTGTCCTGCTCAGCTGTTCTTAGCACCTGCCTTCCATTCACGAGGTGCAGAGTACCTTTTGGGCAGCAGCCATTCTCATCTTCCTTCCAGTCAGGAAGCCAACATACAGGGAGAAAGTGCAAAATAGCAAATACTTTCCTAGAAGTCCCACCCCAGGATTTCTGTTAAATCTCGCTTCTGACCAATAAGACAGGAGACTGGAAGATGTCTTGGAGCCAGCCATCCTGATGCCTGGAGGAATATAAAAGGAGAATATAAAAGGAGAAAATGGATATTGGGTGATCTCAACTATAAAAAGCAAGGCACAGAGACATGAAACTTGAGTCTCTGTTTAGGGCCAGATTAAAGAGTGCATGTGGCATAAGGGGGTGGTGAGAGGTGGTGGAAATGAGATTGGAGAAGCAAATCCCCTTTCCCACTAGGTGTTGAAAGCTGTCCCTGCTCCAGCTAAATGTGGGTACAGGGGCTCAGCACCTCCAAACACTCTCCCCTCTCTCAGAGGGAGGCTTCCTTGTGATACTAGAAGTCACAGAAATCTGAGCCCCTGCCAAGTCTAGGAGCAAGCAAGTTAGGCTATACATTGGCCAAAGGCCATCACTTCCATGTCACAGCTTTAAAAACAAACAAAAAAAGGAAGCACAGCAACTTAATGATTCTCTTGGGGTTACTACGTGACAGAGGTTGAATTTGAGCCCGGGTAGTCTGGCCCCAGAACTCTTCTGGTAACCACCATGCAGTTCTGCCAATGAACGTGGTCCCCCAAATCAGGAGACAGCATTGGAATGGAGACAGGGGTGAAGAAGGAGGAGACACTGAGTATTGCACTTGCTTTTTTGGGGGGGAATGGAGCAAGAATTCATGCTGAGTGACCAAGCTTAGTAATGGCTGGGCTTTCAGCCTCCTTTGATCTCTCCCCTGCACATTCTGTCTAGGTCAACGTGCTCCATTAACAAGCAACCACTATGCATTTTCATTCTTTCCTGTTCCTTTCTCCCAACCACCATGATGGTAACAGGATTTTCATGCATCTTGTTCAGGTTCCTCTCCTTCCATCTTTCCTTACCGCCTTGTTCAGAATGTGCAGAATCCAGCCCCGGATGCATCTGTCCCAGATCTGTATTAGAAGAGCACAGGGCTCCAGCCCCATCACCGCATCCCTCGGGGTCAGCCCTCTCCAACTCTCCATCTGAGCTACTTACACCTCTTCCTGGCCCCTGCCCACTCACCCCCTCTCTTCCTCTCTCTGACATCTGTTTTCACCTCCACTCACCTCAGTGTCACTTTCTGTCCTGAAACTACCCTCATTCCTCCTCCTATCATGTGTCATTTAGTATCATCAGTAGTCATGTATCATTTCTAGAGTCTTTCCTCGTGCTAAACAGTCCTGCCTTTTCTCCCCACTGTGAAGCCATCCCATCCTTTAAGGCCTAGCCCTTTCCTATCAAGTTTCCTGACTCTCCAGCCCTCAGAGCTGGCTCTCTCCTCTGAACCCTTCTAGTACTTGCTGTCTGTACCACTCAGCTGCCATGTGTTTTACAAGACATTTTGTCACTAATTGACATGATGTGGCTTCATCATGTCTTCTCAACAAAAATCCGAGGCTCTTTGCAGACAGAAGTTTTTTCTCTTTTACATCTCTTTCAATGCCTAATGCAAATACTTTTCTCCTTAGTAGATGCCAAATAAATATTTCTTGGTTGGTTGATTGCAATGAGTCCTAGGTCTCTCTGTATACCCTTAATGATTTTTTTTACATTTTGGTTCCCTCTGTATTTGTCTTTCCATTTTGAAAAATTCTAATCATCATTGGCTGTTCTCATCAGCTCAGCCGGGCATCTCTGGTGCTTCCCCAGCCCTGCTGTATCTTTCTGAACCACACTGATCTTCCCTTGCAGTGTAGGCTGTGCCCTGTTACAACTTTAACCTGCATTTTCTGCTGCCTGGCTGGCCTTGGAAGCTGTCTTTGTTAGGAAAGCTCTGGACAGCAACCAGGAATATAGCCACATGGAAGGTGTTGCCCAGAAGCAAGAGAGCCCTGCCAAGCATAGTCTCCCCCAGGAGTCCAGGATCCTCCTCCCTCGTGCCCCTTCCAGCAACGAATGCCTAGAATCCTGCCGCAATGTGCAGGCTCTGGGGGCTGGGGCTGGGGCTGGGTTCAAGGGATACAGGGAAACAGCCTCATTCAGAAGCATCATGTGTAAAGGGTAACAGATTATCAAGAGCAAGTTGATATAGGACAGAATAGGAGCCCTGAGGTGGAGTTATGTGTTAGGAAGAGTCAATCAGGAAAGGCTTTCTGGGAGTTAAAGTGGGCAGGGTGCCCCTTGCAAACTGCCACCCGTATTTTCACTCCACACTCCTGGGCAACACCTTCCAGAAGGGGATTGCCTTAGTACTTCTTTACCAGTAAATGGACACATCTCTGGGTGGGCTCAGGCTCCTCTCAGCACTGCAGGGATATGGCTGCTTGTCTGGCCAGTGCAGCCCTAATGTAGGCTCAGAGCCTTGGCAATAGGCAGGGATATAGGAAGTGGGTTGGGCAGCTCATGAAACAGCCACATCAGCTGGGCTGGGTGTGATGGTGCATACCTGTAATGCCAGCAACATGGGTGACTGAGGCATAAAGATCACAAGTTGAAAGCCAGCTTAGGCAACTTACTGAGACTGTCTCAAAATTAATTTTTTTTTTAAAAAAAAGCTGGGGGTATAGCGCAATGGTAGAACGCCCCTGGATTCAATCCCCAGTACTGCAGAATAGAGAAATGAGACTAGTGAGATGGGCGTATCAGCACTAATAGACATCCTCTCTGAGAAGATATAAGATGCTGAGACTCTCCTTAGTTCTTTTTTAATCCTCCCTGCCCCATCTCAGTGAGCACCTGCTTGCAATCAAGGGTGGAGCTGGCCTCTCCCTTTCTGCTTGCTACCCTTGACCCTCCCACTCTGTCTTCCCACTTACTTGCTTTATGCAGCAGCTCAGAAGCAGCAAGCAATTGAGAACTCCCCTAGATGGCATTAAAAGAAATCAGATTTCTTAAATGCTATTTATACTGAGTGGCAGGGTGGTGGCAGGAGTCGCAAAGCTTTGTCCAAGGGCACGGTGGTAGGAAGGCCACACTGGGAGAAGGTCTGTTGACAGCAGTAGCTGCATCCAAGTGTCCTCTGCTAGAAGAGGCAGCTAGGCTTATGCCAGGGTCAGGTTGCTGCTCCTCCTCCAGTCAAAAGGATTCTCTTTAGATGCTTAATCGTGACATCTGGGCACTCTTCGCCAGAGATGCTGACCATCTTTGTCTCCTCTCTCCAGTGCAGAGCATGCCTTCCTTGAATGACTGCTCCTTCTGCGGAGTGCAGAGCAGATGTCTGTGGGGTTCTGCCTGACACGAAAACTAGGAGGTGGGGTAGGGCAAATGAGGCCACCCTGGCCCCATGGCAGGGGTGGGGGGCATAGGCCATCTACTCCCTGGCTAAAAACAGGGTGAAATCAGCTTGGGCAAATAGAAGGGCCACGGGCCACCCGCTGGCTCCAAGACCTCATTACGCTGAACTGCACTGGGGAAGTTTGGTTGAAATTTGGAGAGGCACAGTAATTGAGATTAATGAGACCCTGGCTCCTGTCAAGAACAGGGGCAGAGAGTGCCATCACCAACCAAGCTGCTGACCCATCCTATAAACTATTCTTTGCTGTCACTTAGAGAACTCCCTGTCTTGCCTCTGATCTCACTGCTATGACTTTGAGAACTTTGAGGAGCTGATCACAGGGCCCATGAGAGCATAAAGAGCCGTTGGCATGGGCAGTGGGCAAAGTAGAGGGATAAGGAATGTCCCAGTGTGGAGAAGCGGTGGGGTACAAATGCCCAGATGGGCCCAGGGGCGTTGCTTCTTGCCTCTTGCTGGGGCCTGCCATAGAACATGGAGGGCCGCCGAATGCAACCCAGAAGTGTCTCTGTGTAGATTCCAGCCCTGTGCTAGGAGTTTGAGAAGGTTTATGGCCTATTAGAGCTCCACTCTAAGAGGGTAAGCGGTGCCATATTTTAATTGTCATTAACAATAAAAAGTCAGCAGTGAGGAAGCCCAGGCTCTCTGCACAGAGGAGAGCAAGGCCCAGTCATTAACCAGGCTGATCTGGCCTCTGGCAGGCTGCATTTATCCTTATTCCATGTGTACGTGCTCAAACCTTATAATGGGTGGCTTTTTCCCACGGGCCTTTCTATGCATTACTGAGAGGCCAAAGAGATCACTGGCCCTTCAGGTCATAGCAAGCAAGATTCCAGTTGCCCTGTGTACAGGAGCATGGATGCAGAAGAGCCCTCTAGCACTGGCACTGCTCTGGCTCAAAGACCAGTCTCCAGGCTCAATGGCATCTCAAAAGATGTTTCCTTTTCCCCTCCTTGTTATGAGAGGTTTGAAACAGTTTGGAAACATGCATGGGCAGAGTCCCCCTAAGTGCTCAGATCTCCTCTCTCCTGGGCCTTAAAACAGCTCCTGGGAGGAGAGGCCAGGACTATTTTGCCCTCTGTACCCTGTCCAGGGGTACAGGTCAGGAGGCTTCTCACAGCCTACGCAGGCAGGCTTGTGCCAGGTACATGGAGGTAGGGTGGGGCTATGTGTGCAGAGGCAGGGGCCTTATTCAGGAGCTACAGAGGAACCAGTTCCTTCTCAACCAACCTGCTAATAAGGGAGGCAGTTCAATTGACTGATCCCTGGCTGAAAGTATAGCATTTTTGTCTAGTTAGGTTTTACACTCTGTCACCTTTTTCTGGCCTACAAGGATTGGTATCTTTGTCCTTTTTGCTAAGAGATGAGGTGATGGTAAGAAAGTAGGAACTCCAGGTCCCCTTTCCCCCCTGTATAGGATACTCTGGCCGCTTTTGAGCAGGTCTCATGGCCAGAACCCAATTTTAAGAACTCTGAAGTAACCGAGTAGTCCAAGCCCCAGATTTTTCAGACCCAACCACACTGCTTTCCTCAAAGGTGATCCTGTTCTCAAAGAGGGCCTGAGACTTCCTGGAACCCAACAGCAGGTGACTTGCAACTTCAGGCTTTTTCAGCCATAGGACTCAGTTGTTCCCTGAGGTCGCAGTGGTCTGGGATCTGCCCCTCCTGGCATCTGTCTTCACCCCAGCCTTCACTCCATCCCGTTAGCCCCCGTCCTTTCCTTGCAGCTTCTCCTCATACCATCTCATGTCTGCATTTGCTCTTCGCCCCTTCCTTGCTGCAGAATCGGTGGCCAGGAGGCGGCGGGCGTGTACGAGACGGAGGGAGGCACATGTAGCTGCTGCCTGCACTCATGCCTGGATAAATAGAGAAATCCATCCTTGATCCAGTTATATTCAGTACAGGCAAAGCCAAGTGCAAAACAGCCCCTTCTGCTCTCGATGTCTAGGCTGCCTCTGAGTCATCAGTGCTGGCTGCCCTGACCGAGGCCAGGCTCTGCCCCTCTGGGCTCCTGAGGGCAGGCCTGCTCTAACAGGGGCAGCTACAGGCCAGCCCTCTCACCTCAGAAGGCATCTCAAACAGGCCTTCTCTAGTCAGCTCCATGCTCAATGCCACTGCGTTTGCGCAGCAACAGAAACTTTCTCTCCGTGCTGGTGATCTGGGGAAACTAGGACCTTTTACCATTCACCATCTATTTACTGAATACCCAGCAGGTGTGCCATTAATAAATACCCATTCAGGGCTGAAGGTGTAAAAACACTGTAATATTGTAATGGTGAGATGAAGAGAACACTGTGGCAGAAAACCCTAAGCATGATTCAAGTGAACTTTATCTGTGCAGAATCTTAACGAATCGCTTGCGTAGGAGTTTGCAGGTAATGTAGTGGGAAGGCACATCCCAAGCAAAGGGGATTACACATGTCAAGGCCTGGAACAGTGTAGCATGTGTAGAGCAGGAGGTGTTTGACATGATTAGAGCAAAGTAAAGTAGAAACGGAGACCAGCAAGAGCCCAGTTATAAGGAGCTAATACTCTGCTGAGGAATTTGAACTTTAGCAAAGAACAAGGAAATTATTTCAGCAGAAGCATGAAGTAATCACATGAATTTTTCTAACTTAATATTTATTGAGCACTTAACTATTAACTATGCCAGACTCTTCCTCAAAGCCCTTTGCCGTGGGTGTCGTTCATTGTTATGCCCATTTGACAGATAGGATAACCTAAGCCCAAAGAGGTTAAACATCCTACTCAAGGCCACACAGTTAGTGGATTTGAAGCAGGTGGTCTGGCTCCAAAGGCTACATGTAACCACCGTGCTGTCCTGCCTGTGGTAAGCCACACTCTGAGGATCATGGAGGGGCTGTCTGAGGCAAGGCTGGTGGCAAGCACATCAGCAAGGGGGCTGAACCTCAAGAGTGGCAAGAAGGGTAAAGAAGGAAGAATCCAAGAAATAGAATCAGTGTGAACTGGAAACAGGCTGTGAATGTTCAAGGAGCCCAGGATGGTGTCTTGACTGCCACCTGGAAGCAGAAGTGTAGGTTTCATAGTGAAGGTGAGAGATTGAGGCTATCACTGAGGTTTACCTGTTAGAGATTAACTCGTTCGTGTGTGTGTGTGTGTGTGTGTGTGTGTGTGTGTGTGTGTGTTTTGTGGGGGGGAGGGCAGTACTATGGATGGAACCCAGGGACGTTCTACCTCCAAGCTACACCCCCCCAGACCTATTTTTATTTTTTTATTTTGAAACAGGGTCCCACTAACTTGTTGAGAGTCTCACGAAGTTAATAGGCTGACCTCAAACCTGTGATCCTCCTGCCCCGGCTTCCCGAGTACTGGCATTACAGGTGTATGCCACTGTGGCCAGCTGGTGGAGCTGAATTCTGAAGAGAGGTCCGGACCAGAGGCAGAAGTTGGGGGATACTGCTGTCACTCAGCAGTGGACTGCAGGGACTACACAGCTCAGAATGGTCCCTGGAGAGTACCCACATCCACAGGCCATGTTGGTGGGAAAGAATTCATACTTGAGGCTAAGAAAGAGCCCAGAGAAAAAGCCAAGACAGAATCACAGAGACCTTAAAAAGGAAGTTCCAAAGAGGATAGGAGGTGCTTAGTTTTGTCAGATTGTTTGAAGGTCAAGACTGATTAAATCTGCAAAGAAGCGATTAAAATGGCAATTAAGAGGTCCTGAGTGACCTGTGAAGGAATAGTGATAGTGCCGTGCTGACCGTGAGAAACAGCAGCACTGGACTGGGGGTGAGGAGAGGTGAAGTGCGGAATGAGTGAAGAGAAAGGCAGGTTTGCAGGGAGGTGAGGCCAAAGCATGGTTTTCTAGGATGGGTGAGATATTTGTAGGTGAGGAGGTAGACGCTAGTAGGAAGAGCAGTTAGAAAAGTGTTGATAGAAGGCAACTGCCAGACATAGGTGCCCAAGAAAGCAGAAGAAGGTGTGATCTAGAGCCTAGTTAATTTCTTTTCTCTAAAATAGATGTAAGGGAAAGAAGTAACCACTTCTTTTCCACTGAGGTTGAGGATGTCTACCTAAGTGCTTTCTGACAGCAAAGTATAGCATTACCCACCGTGATTCAGGTCGAAGAACCTGAGTCTTGGGATCAGCAAAGCATAATGCACAGAACAGGGGTCTGCACTCATCCCCGGAGCAGGTCATGGGGTCAGTTACACAGGAACAGGTACCTGCAAAAGAAAACTGCCATTTGAAGTTGACCTGATTGGACCAGATTTGATTACTTTCAGGACAGGTGAGAGATTCGATAACCTCAGGGAGTTACTGCATTCGCATACTCATTCCTTTCACCAAAAAAAAAAGACCAACCACTAGCTCTGTCCCTTTAGGGCAGGTATGGCCCTGAAGCCAGAGAGGTGCTCTGGCCAGGCTTGGGGAAATGCCGCTCTGGGTGACCTCCTAGCCCAAGCCAAGGGCTAGGGTAGAAAATGCTGTGATGAGATGCCTGGTGGAAAGCAGACTTCAACTCACCTTTTTGGCTAGGACCACTCTTGTCACAGGCTGGACCATTCGGGTGTGCCCTAGTCTAAAAGGCTCCCAAAGCCTGCTTCCCACTCTGGAACCCCTTGGGAAAGGATCCCAACAGTGGCGCCCTACACCAAGGCTAGGGCGGCACAGGCGCCCCCTGATTCTGCCACATTCTCTGCAGGAACCTCAGGGAAGAGAGAGTTAACGCTCCCTCCGGCCTCCAGCCTGGGGTTTTCCTGAGAAGATGAACAGTCTGCCTTCCTTATTGTCTGCACCAAAGGAACAGATTGCGTCAGTTTGTAAACTGTGTTACCGCTTGCAAAGGCCTGGAGTCAGCAGGTTTGCATTTCCCGGCAGACTCCAACGATGCTGATCGCCTTGGCTGCTTCCTCTCTGCCTGGGGCAGGACCAGAAGCTGCCCCCACCCTGTCATCCCACCCTTCATCCCAGTGGTAGGGAAAGGGCATTCTAGGGGAAAGAGGAGCCTTGAGGTGTTCTAGCTGAGCCATCTCACTTGCTATCCAGGCTTTCCCTCCATTTCTAGGAGCTTCTTGGCCCCTCTTGCTAGTGTGCCAGCCCGGGCCTGACTTCCAGGCATTCCTAGGGCCCTGGCATGGGCTAGCACTCAGATATCAGAAAAGAGGTTTTCTGGAAAAGCAGTTCACTTTGTGAACTGCATGTAGAGGAGCCGTCTGGTCTGGAGGTGAGGGGGGCGATCAGAACAGAGGCGCTGGTAGGGATGGAGCCCCACTGCTCCAGTAGCACATGGAAGATCTGCACTGTGCCTACCTCTAGCCCGCACGCTCCCCACCGGCACTGACAGTAATGAGACCCAAGAGGCATCTCATAGGCACTGCCTCCCGGCTCCAGAGCATTGCATTATTAATTGCATTGTGTTAATGTTCATCGTCCCTGAAGGAAGTTGGTATGTGTGTGTGTGGAGGGGTCGAATTGGCCGTGTTAAACTGCTACTATATTAAGGTGAAGTGTGACTTCAAGTTCACAGCTCTGGCTGTGGCAGCACACAGCCTTCATGCAGCATCAGGGATGCTGGAAAACCTAGCGCTGTGGCATGGCTCTCTCTGGCAGGAAAGGACCTCGGTTATGCTCCGCCTGCCCAGGATCGCTGCTCACGTTCTCACAGAAAAGCTGTGGACACGATGAGTAGGGCTGCTATCTTAGTCCCTCTGCTTTGCTATAACAAAAGGCCTGACACTGGTTACTTTTGTTTTTCTTGAAATAGGCTTATTCTGGCTCACAGTTTAGAAATAGCCCACGAGTGTGGCACTGAGCTATTCATGGTGAATAGTTTCTAGTGAAGGCCTAATGGTGAGTAGCATCTCATGACAGGAGCTCTTGTGAGAGAGACATCACATGATGAGATAGAAAATGAGCTAGGCAAGGCGTGGTGGTGCTCGCTTGTAATCCCAGTACTTGGGAGGTTGAGACAGGAGGATCACAGGTTCAAAACCAGCCTCAGCAACTTGGGCTTTCAGCAATTTAGCGAGACCCTGTCTCCAAATAAAAAATAAAATAGGTCTGGGGGTGTAGCCTGGAGGTAGAAGGCTGCTGGGTTTCATCCCCAGTACTACAAAAAAAGCAAGCAAGAGCTTGGCAAGGGGAAGGGGGTGGTCAATGCTGACTCTTCTGTAACAACTGGTCCTGTGAAACATTAATACCTTCCAAAGGTGGTATCCCCAGGACCTAGTTACCTTCCACTAGGCCCCCCTTTTTAAAAATTCGCCAACTCTCAATACCACCATACTGAGGGTAGCACCAGGCTTGGGAACCAAGCTTCCAACATTTGAACCTGGGAGAACAAACCGCACCCAAGCCACAGAACTCTAGGGAAGAGGCTGGAGGGCCTCAGCACCTCATTATTGCTTATTTCTTCTCTCCTCATTTCCCACCTCCCCCTCTGTCAGTTTTCCCCCCAGGCTTGATGACTAGCCAGCAGGCTTGCTTTTCTTCTCTGGTTTACTCCCAGTCACACCTGCTTGTGCATACTGACACACCGCCAGTCCCCCCAACCCCCCAACCCAGACTCAGGAAAATCAGAGCAAAGAGAACCTCAGAAATGACTCAACTTCCATTTGACAAAGGAACAGCCCAAAGTATGTGTGGTGTGCCAGTCTGTAGGACAGAGCTAGTACCTGGATCCTGATGGTGCCCAAGGCTTTGCTCTGTTCCTCGGGGCCTATCCAGGCACCTCGCTGTGCTTGTTGCTGATGGGGGGGGTGGGGTGAAAGTACAAATACAGCCCAGGAGCATGTGGAAAAGATGGTGACTTCTGCCTCTGAAGCTTGTCTTTGGGACCCGTGTCACCTCCCCAGAGCAGGCCCTGAGGCGCCTGCTCTGCCCTCTGGAGGAATTTAGAACACCCCACATTGTACGGGAAGTCTTCCTTTCCAGATGCCCTAGGGTAGGGGTGGGGGTTATGTGCTGTTTTCCAGGTGGCCTGCAGACTCCAGCCCCTGGGGCTGAGACTGGCTAGAGGCTCAGTTATTGCCTATGCTGCCTTAGGCTCCGCGAGTAGCAGCAATGCCAGTGCTCTTGGGCAGAAGATTACCTTTTTCCATCTTCCTGACAAACAACCAGGGGAAGGTGGGGGTATGTGTGTAGGGTCCCCTGCCCCTTGCCAATAAGACCCCCATATGGAATATGGCCTTTGGCTGCCCAGAGTCATCACATGGAACATGGATCCCCCTGCTGTCTTCTGTCTCTTTTAAATTGTTATGCCTTTGGTGCCCCTGGCTGCCTTTCTGAAGCTACTCATTCCATGGAGGCAGCCTCCAATGCATGCTCTCTCTTCTCTCTTCTCCCCTCTTCTCCCACCGCAGTGTGACCCTGAGAAAGAACAAAGAGGGGCCTGTGGGTCCACAGCTTTGCCCCTTAGCACCACTATGCATCCAGCTCAGCCCCTGGACTCAGAAAGTTAGGACAGATGCAGCTAAATGAACCCTGGCACAGACAGAATCTCCTCTGTGGTTTGATAGCTGAGTTCTTCAATAATATCCCCACCCCCATCCCAAACACATACACATTTTAAGAAAGATTTCAGAATCTGAAGGCTGATTGGCTGGGGAGAGCCAGGAGAAGTTAGAAGGAGGGGGAGAGGGGGGGGAGCATGCGTGCACACACACACACTTACAAAACTATCAACCCTTGCCTGGCTTTTACTTCCTCCCTCCACATCCCTCAGCAAGCCCCAAGGGGCTCCCGGCCGCACTGCACCCCAGGCAGGGAATGCGCCTCCTGCTTAGAGTGGGAGAATGACTCAGCCCCCACTGCCTGTCTGATTGAAGTAGTTCCTGTTTTAAGGAGCTGGACAGAATCCAGGCGAGGGGGAGAACAACTTGGGAGTAGGGACAGAGACTGAGTATGTATTTCCCGAAGCCAATGCAGAGGCCACTGAGAAAGGGACTGTAGGAAATGACACAAATTCCTGGCCACCACTGCCCTCCCTCTCCCCCTTCTCCCCTTCCTCACCCAGCCTCAGCCTGGAGGCCGAGCCCGCAGCCGGCTGGGTGGGCGCTGAGGTGCGCGTTGCCTGGGCACCAAGAGCTCTTCCTCAGTAATTAGGAGACATGCAGATTAACAGCCTGTGCCGTTTGTATTAATTTGGTAAATAAGCCAGAACAATTTCATTAGTGCACATTAATGTGCTTGGGAGCAGAAGGACGTGTCCCACTGCGAGGCGGCAGGTCCCCCTGGCTGCCCCGGCCCACAGACAGGCCAGGGCCAGCATGTCCAGTGGCTCTTCCCCTGGGCATGGCTGGCTGGCAGCACCCACCCTTCTGGTTCTGTGATGGGGAAAGCCCCCCACACTAAGCAGAAAGGCATCTGTTCAGGTGAGTGTGGGGACAGTCACACACCTGAGCTCTTCCTGTCAACCCCTATTTGCCTTATCTCCACTCCATTTTTTGTGTGTGAGGATCTGGCTAAAGTAGAGCTGAGGATATATCTCAGAGATAGAGCAGGCCTGGGTTCAATCCTCAGTACCACAGAAAGAAAGAGTGGGGGTGGGGGAGAAAAGAAGCTTTTCTGAGTGGAAGGAGAATAAAGGAGCCCTTTAAGCAGTCATTTCTGATGAGGACACCCCAGTGCGCAGCTTGGCTGAGCAGGACAGCTGCTGGATGTAACTGTCCTGGAGATGGAGGACCAGCCAGAGTGAGCTGCTGATGTTGCTTGATGGAAAGAGGCAGCCAGTTCACATCACCTGTTTTTGTTGTTGTTCTTTTTTCTTTTTCTTTCTTTTTTTTTTTTTTTTTTTTTTTTTTTTTTTTTTTTTTTTTTTTTTTTTTTTTTTTTTTTTTTTTTTTTTTTTTTTTTTTTTTTTTTTTTTTTTTTTTTTTTTTTTTTTTTTTTTTGTTGTTGTTGTTGTTGTTGTTGTTTTGTTTTGTTTTTTGATTTTTGTTTTTTTGTGGTTTTTTTATAGTACTAGGGTTTGAATCCAGGGCATGTATGTTAGACAAGTGCTCTTCCACTGATCTACATCCCAGCCCTGTTTTTTGTTTGTTTGTTTTTGCAGTACTGGGGATTGAACTCAGGGGCATTCTACCTTTGAGCTATAACCCCAGCCCTATTTTTTATTCTTTATTTTCAAACCAGGTCTCACTAAGTTGCAGAGTACCTTACTAGGTAGCTGAGGCTGGCTACGAACCCAGATCCTCTGGTCTCAGCCTCCCAAATGCTGGGATTACAAGCCTGTGCCGCCACGCCCGGTTCCATCCCTGTTTTTATTTGGAGATAGGGTCCAGTGTAGCCTTGAACTTGCAATCGTCCTGTTTCAGTCTCCTGAGGAGCTAGGATTATAGGCCTGCACTACCATCATCCCATTTAACACACAGGACCCTCTCCTCATTCTTCAGTTAAAGAAGCAGTCTAAGACAGGCCAAAAATTCATAGGTAGAACTTAGAGTTGAGCCCCGGTCCCCTTGACTCCAAGATCCCTGTGCCTTCTATCCCCTCTCGACCCAGGCAGCATGTATGCTCAGCTCTGGAGAAGATTCTAAGTATAAAACTAGGCTCATTCCCTGAAGACATTTGGACATAAGTACCCCTATCAGAAAGTAAGAAATTGATCATGATTGTGATGAAGCATTTACATGCCAAACATTCTTCTAGTGCTTAGCATATTTATATTAACTCATTTAATCATCATAACAAATCCTTTGGGGTAGGTGCTGTTACAATCCCAAGTTTACAGCAGAGTAAACAGAGGCACAGTTAAATGATTCACCAGAGTTCAGGCAAGTGGTAATCAGTTACCGCCATGCTGCTTCCTCGGGGTGGCACCACCCACCCCTTCTCATTGTCTGTGTCTGTATGTAGTCAGTTCTCATCATTCACAGATTATGCATTTGCCAGTTTCCATGCTCGCTAAAATTCATTCACAACCCTGAGATCAATTCTTGTGGTGCTCCTGTGATCATTTGTGGACATGCACAGAGTAACAGAAAACCCGAGTCTCTTGGCAGCACATTCCCATCTTAGGCAGAACGAGAACAAGGCAGCACTCTGCCTTCCTGTTGCAGCTCCCAGAATATAAATAAGTGTGCATTCTGTGATCTACTTAGTACCGTGCTTTTTGCATTTTGTGTGCTTTTTGGTGATTTTATAGTTTAAAATGGTCCCAAGCAGATAGTTCCACAGTATTCTTAAGAAGGCTGAGATGTGCCTTGAGGAAAAAATATGTGTGTTAGATAAGTTTCCTTCAAGCCTGACCTGAGTTATTGTGCTGTTGGCTGTGAGTTCAATGTAAGTGAATTACATACATATGTATTTGTGTGTGTGTGTGTGTGTGTGTGTGTGTGTGTGTGTGTGATGTTTTAAACAGAAGTACATCTGGAATAAGGTTATGTATTAATCAGTTGACAAAAGTAGTGTGACCAGAGGCTTCCAGGAACCTAAACCTTATATTTCCCTTAGGAGCATTTGTTTGGTATTCTTCAATTCAGTGTTCATGGTCACTTTACAGAGTAGAACTACCATGAATAACAAGAGTAGAGTGTATGTGTGTGTGTGTGTGTGTGTGTGTGTGTGTGTGTTTGTGTTTCTGTATTGCCCAGGCTGACCTCAAACTCCTGAGCTCAAGCAATCTTCCTGCCTCAGCTTCTCCAGTGCTGGGACTACAGGCGAATGCCACTGAGCCCAGCTTGTATTGTTTTCAAGTAACGGAAAATGTCAAAGAAATTTGAGCTGATCCAGACATGGATCCACATACTGTTAGAGTTTAGCCACAAATTCCCAGCAATCCGTATAAAGGAGAAGCATAGTAAAGGAAGCACACACATTCTGACCGGGAAGCGCCCTGCTTAACCTTCTGCTTGCAACCCCCACAATTCTCTTGGAGCCAGAGTCACACTGAGTTCCAGCACCCATCTAGGCTAAGGTGTGTCCCAAAGGGCGGACATAGTGTGGGGCTAGAGAGGCTGGAGCCCCAAGACTCAGGAACCAGCAGGAACAGTAGCCCAGCCACCTTCCCCTGGGGGCCTTCGTTTGATTGAGAAATTACTGTGGAGGTGGCAGCTGTAATGAAAGGGGAAGCAGAGCCCCACAGGCGACAGCTTTATCTCCCTCTACAACCCAAGATGGATCTGGTGGCAGCACAGTGCCCAAGGCCAGAGATTTCTTTCCTCTGCTGCCGGCTGGGCCCAGGGACTTGTCAAGCCCAAGTCAGTACATGAATTGCAGGCGGGGGTAAGTGCGAAGTCAGGTCCCACTGGCCAAGGACCCTGTTGCACCCTGGCAGGGCTGGCCCCAGGTGCTAGTTCCTGGCTCTCTCTAGCATGAGCCCTAGAGAAAGGCAAGCATCTGGCTTCTAGCCTCACAGAAGGTGGTATCAATTCAGGGTTTGCTGCAGAGTCTGAGGGTGGCACCTTACAGGCTGAGAGGGATTGTGCCTGCCTGGTTGCCTCAGCAACCCATCTCTGAGGTTCTTACATCAATCCCAGCAACCCGCTGCAGGGAGGCTGTGTGGCCATTCAGGGCAGCCACCTTTTGTTTTAGGGGAAAGACACTTAGCTACTACACCTGTGGAGGACAGGAGATCAGGGAATGAGGAAGCAGGTGTGGGCATGTGTCTCCCAAGCCTCCAAACACAAGGCAAGCAGCCTCTCTGCTCCTCCACTGCCACCCCAAATTCTTCTGGGACCTGCTGCTTCTGGCCTCAGCCTGTTTGGTAAAGTCTGACAAATTCAGACAAAGAAGAGATGGTCTTCCCAAGTGACACCTTGCTCGTCACAGTTCTGGTCCCACCACCAAGGCCTGTTGGCACATGCCCAGTCCTCCCCTCACAGGCGGCTCAGTCTTGCTATGCCCTGCGCCTTTGCAGAGTGGATCAAAGAGGTCAGACTCTAAGCACTGTTTCACACAACTACCCTTCCTCCCACATGCTGGTCCTCCAATCAGTTAATTACCAGACATGGAAAGAGGAAAAATCTATTTTAGTGTCTTCAAGCACTAGTTGCTGGTTCCTCCAGCTTCCATCCCCAGTGATGCAGTATGGTCATCATGTCCTCTCAGCCTCAGGGCAAGAACTGCTATCCCAGCACTCCACAGGGGCTCTGCAGTGAGCCACAAGGTCCCACGGGCCTGGATGGTGGAAAGTGGGGAAAGGGGTCCATATGTGGCTGGCAGAAGGAAAGGCTGCTCCTTAAACAGGAGGCTGTGGAAGCTGAGAAAGGGTCTTGTCTGCTCAGAGGCAGCAGGCAGCCTAGAGTCTGCCGTCAGCTCTGCCCCTTACTAGCCCGACCTCCTTTGTCCATGCCTTGGTTTCCTTGCCACAAAAATCAGCAATTCAGACCGGACCTGATCCTTCAAACACCCAGCAAGAATCTGCATAAAACCTGTGTAGAATCATTTTTTCTGACCTATTAGAGTCTGCATATCCCCTCTGTACCACACTCCAACCTCAAGCATTGTCCTGCTTGCATCTCCACTTGAAGGGTTGATTGTCTATGGCCTCAAGTAGGAAGAGGTGCTAAAGAATGGGAAGAAGTGAGGTGCTGGCCCTGGCCTTGGCCTTGCCCCTTCTTTGCTCCCCACTACCTTTTCTTTGCCACCCCCCAAGCCACCTCTGTCTACTTCAGAGGAGTCCTGTCACTGGCTGCCCAACCTCATCCCTACTAGCCCTCTGCCACTGGCTGTAGCTCAGGCTTTGAGAATTCCCAGGTATTTAGATATTCATTTTATTGCTTAATCGAGCTTGACGCCGTTTAAATTAATACAAGTTTTTGCATTTAGCAGCAAAGGCTTTTATTTTATGGGCCCCCTTAGTAGGGGAAGAAAGAGGTCAGGAGAGAATCAGGGAAGGAATTTATCCTGGGCCATTGCCTTCTTGAGGCAGGGGGCAGATTAGCTGCCATGAAGATGCCACTCTGAGGAACAGTCAGTAGCAGGTCTGGGGTCCCGGGGCCGGGGCCCTCAGTGGAAAGGACTCAGGAACCCTTGAACCCTGTGGGGATTCCTGAGGATTCTGGGCTTCTGGGCCACAGCCCAGGATCTGAGCTAATGGCAGTGACCAAACCCTTGTAGTTAATCCTTCTCAGGGCACAATGGGGGTTGCCCCTAACTGGCCTGTATCCTAGTGCATCTCCTGCCCACATCTTCCTGCCTCACTGGTCCTCTCTCCTCTGCTGGCTCCCTTGAAGCCACTTTAATTACCTTCATTAAACATTAATTCTTTCCGCTCTTCGAGGAAGAACACAGTCTCCCTCTCCCCGGGGAGTGCCTTGCTCCCTGAGGCCTGCCTGTCTTCCCAAGCAGAGCTGGGGTGGATGCTGAAGGAGAGTAGGGTACAGCCCTGCTCTGTCCGCTGCCTACCTCGCTCCCTGTCCTTAGCCACACGCACATGTATGTGTGGCTGACGTGGCTTCCTCACTTGCACCAAGGAGAGTCAAGTGTGCCCCAGCAGCTTCCAGCCAAAGGGCCAGGAAGGGGACAGTGAAGTGATAACGTCTAGGAGGACGTCACGCGCCCGGTCACCATGGGCTCCTGCTCTTCTCCAAGCCCTGGTTCCAGCTGCTTCCACCACATGAGTAAACATGGTGACAGCTACCCGAGCCTGGGAGCCCTCTGCCTCAGCACACACTCCTCTGGGGACTCACCCTCTGCACACACAGGACTGTCCCCACAGGCTGACCTCCCTGTCTTTCTGTCCCCAGGTGGAGGTGGAGGTAGAGAGCATGGACAAGGCCGGCAACTTCATCGGCTGGCTGCACATGGACGGCGCTAACCTGTCCGTCTTGCTGGTAGAGCAGGCGCTCTCCAAGGTCCACTTCACTGCGGAGCGCAGCTCCTACTACAAATCCCTTCTTTCTGCGGAGGAAGCTGCCAAGCAGAAGAAAGAGAAGGTATGCATGGGTGGCCTGTCCCCAGCATGTGGCATTCTCACCCCTCCCCTTCCCCACACTACCATAAATGTCTGCCTCCAAAAAATGGGCCCAAGTGGCTCCATCACCCCCACACAGAGTGACCTGGGATGATAGTGGTTTTAGACCTCAGTTGGAGGCACCATGCGCATTCAAGGGAGAGGTCACCAGCCTGGGGGTCCTCCTGGCCTTTTTGGGTGGACCTGCCACAGAACACTGTCTGGAAGGTGTCCTTGAAGCAGTGGGAGAAATGGCTGGGGAGCCCCTGCTGAGGAAGAGCCTAGCCCACCCTCCTTCCCCAGTCCTGACCCTTCTCCATCACTGCCCTCCAAGGGACCCCAGAGCCCATGTCTGAATTTCCTTCACATTGGCCTGCAGGGAAGCAGCCCCAAGAGATGCATAAAACTGTTAGGGCAGCAGATTTACAGCCCATCAGTCTCTGCAGACACTGCATTGAGGAGACAAGGGGGGTGGGTCACACAGCAGCTTTTGGAAACAAATTGATGATTAAGGAACTCAGTGGTTTGGGGGTGGGAGCCAGGCTCGGCACCCTGCACTGGCCTGTCTCCATTGACTTACAGCCCAACCCCGATAATGGGGATAAATCAGCCGGCCACCAATTTGTCAGGGCTTCTCTGAGCTTGAGGAGGATTTCGTGGGACAGCCATGCTGAGCCATAAATTTGTTCTAGGAATAAACGTTTCTTCCCCATGGGGCAGCCATCTGGCTCAAAATTTGCTTCCCGGAGCCAAGGCCCAGACCCCTGCCAGAGAAGTGGGGGACTTTGGGCCCTAAAGGACTTCCCAGCCCAGAATGGCTACCTTTTCACCTAGGATCTCTCTTCCTCATGGGACTGGCCTGGGGACCATCCTCCTGGATCTGTGTCTTTTTCCATCTCCTGGGAATTGGGACAAGCAACCCACCCTTTGGAGAACACAGTAGAGTATGGGTAGACAGACTCCCCAGAAAGGTGGCTCGGAAAGCCAGGACAGGTAGAAGGAGCTAGCTGCCATGAGCCCTTAGAGGAGGCTCCCCTTCTTTGTTCCAGTTCCTGCTCACACTAAATCCTGTCTTCCCAGAATGGTGGGGGAAGCAGGCAGCCTCGGCTCCTACGGGAAAGGAGTCACACACTTCCTTTTGGATTTCCTGCTGGTGACAGCTGAACTTGAGACTGCCACCCCCGTGTCCTCTGCCTGCTACAGGGAGATGGTGGCGAGGCGGTGCTGGGCCTCCTGTTACAGGGTGGAACCTTCACTGGAGAGAATTAGCTGGGGGTAGTGGGGTAGCCCAGAGGCTAAGACCTGAGCTGAAGGCACCTTTGCTCCAGGCCTGCTTCTGCGCTACTCAGCAAATGACAACTCATTTGGACCCTTCGTCCTCTGACCCAAGAGGATATAGAGAAAGAAAAGGGCAGGGAATCGGGGTGGGGGAGGGGAGAGAAGGGGAGGTTGCATTCCTTGCCAGGTGCTGAGCTGGGCATCATTATTTACTATACAGTAGATTTGTCTGAAAGAGCCCAAGTTGTCATTTCACTGGTGCCACTTGATGATGCTGAGGAGTAATTACCAGTGATTAATTACTTACATGGGCTGCGTGCGTTTATTCCAGCCCAATTAAAATGCAGTGCACAATTCTCAATTCTAGGCTGGCCTGCCTCCTCCATCCCCTTCCTGCAAATACCTGTCCACTGCAAGGACCCAGAGGAGCCAGGCTAGCTTTCCTCCTCCTGGGAGTGCTGGTTCCTGGAAGCAGCATTGGCCGAGCCTCATAGCAGCCCTCATTTGGCTATGCTCAGATGAGAAAATTTTGGTGGCAAGCTGGGATACCATAACCTGGGTGTCTCAGGTTGCTCCTCCACCTGTGACCCCTTGAGAGCTGCCTTACTTTTGGGGTGTAGGTGATCATCTTAGCATCAGGATGCATGAATGTTTGCACCTATGAGCTAACGGAGGTAAGGTAATGCTGAGAGATTTCCTAGACCAAGTAGAAGCAGAAGTCTTCGGGCGGGGTGATCACGTGCGCATGCATCAGTGAGTAAGTTTGTTTAGGGGAGCCTGACCATGCTGGTTTCCCACTATGGGATTTGGCTGCCTCCCTACTGGGTTTAATTCCCCCTTGTGCCCTTGGAGATGACTCCTCAGCCAGGAGGCTAGCAGGACCCTCCCCTTCCTCTGCAGGAGGCTGATAGAGGGTCACCCCTCCTCCTCCTTAGAGGTTCTGTCCAGACCTAAGGTCCAGAGAGGAAGCTGCAGATGGCAGATAGCTCACAGGTGCATACAGAAACACACACACTCACTCATGCCCAGCAGGGCCCTGGACAGGGCTGGATTAGCCATTGATTGGCTTTTATTGAGCTTGGCTTCCCTGCTGCGGGCTTGAAGGCCTCCACCACCCTGGCTGCATGCCAGCCCCACCCCTCAGGCCTTGTGAGTGGCAATATTAAATAGGATTTAGAAAGGAAAGACTCCAGCCAGTGGGTCCCCAGTACACAGTCCCCATCTTCTGCCAGCTTGGGGCTTCCCGGGGAGGGGAAAGGAGGGGAGAGGAGAGGAGAAGCTAGGGCCAGGAGAGACCCAGAGGAGTCTGCTCCTGACCTTATCTGGCCTTGCCTATGCCAGCATAGTAGGCTTTTTTCCCTGGAAGCAGCTGCAGCAACAGAGGCCCTTAGAGAGCCCCAGGCTATAGAGGGGATCTGAACAGGATAGTAAGTTGCCTAGCAGAGCCAATGTGGGAGGAGAGAGGTGCCTCAGGAAAGACTTGTATTCTGGCTCCAGCCCTAAAGCAGGAGAGACACCATTCTCCAATCTAACCACAAATCCCACCATCAATCAGAGCAGGCAAGGCCTTTCCAGTTAACGAGGCCTGCAAGTGCCCAGGAGCAATGTTAGGCCCACTCCATGGGTAGCCTCCCAGCGTCCCTGGGCCCCACTGCTTTGACCAGACTCAAGCGTTCCTTTGCCCAGGACCTTGACCATAAGCTAAATATCCTGGGTCCCTCTCTTGCTCATCCCTATAGGGAGGTCAGCTCCTCCTCCCTCTGTCAGGAAGCGGGGGTAGAGACCTAAGGCACCAGCTTTGTCTGTGTGCACAATTGCTATGCCTTCTGCCAGGGGTCTTAGGCTCTTCATTGTTCCTCCAGGGGTCCAGGAAGAGGACCACCCACCATGAGGAGTCCCCAGAACAAGGGTCTTGTCAAGGACCTAGCTCTGAGGGCCTTGGGATAGCTGCAGGAAAGTAGCACCTGCAGGTGTCTTGCCTGTGCACCAGTCTCCCTCACGTGGGCTCTGCAGAGGGGCACTGTAAATCAGTAAGGACAGGCTGTTTCCTTGTTCTGAGGGCAGGGTCCAGGACAGCCAAGCCTGTTCCAACTGACCAGCTCTATCCTACCAAGAAGCTACCTGGCCCGGCAGCATTTATGACTTTTCTAGGGCCACTGGCTGCCAAGTTCAGCTGAGCTGGCCACCTCCACCCAACAAGAGAAAGAAAGAGGCCTCAAGGCTTCATGGTCTAAAGGGCCAAGTTCAGCTCTCTCAGATATCAGGGTTCCTTCCTCAGGAAAGCTCCGTATCTCCTACCTTGATGCTTCTGGGTGACCACAAATGACAGCCCCCTTGTGTGGAGGCACCTAGCTTTCACTGTCTTCTCATCTCAGGTGGCATCACACACACACACACACACACACACACACACACACACACACACACAACCATTGCCAAGGGAACTGTGGGGACCTGTCACGGAACTGGCCCCATTGCTGGGGGCCAGGTCCATCCCTGAGGCTTTTCTTACATCATCCATGACCTCAGCTTGCTGCCCACCTGAGCCTGTCCTGGATGGAGGCTCCACCCCTCCCCAGAGAGGAAACCGATGCTGTCGCCTAAGGCGCTGTCACTTGAGGCATCATTAGCAGTTTCTGCTCTCACCCTGTCAGTCTGTTCCCAACTCATCAACACAGTGAGGAACACCTTCCCCCACAGCCAAAAGAAGCAGGGCGGGGTTAGGATGGGGGACCCCAAATGACGCCCAGGGCCAGCTCAGGAGCTAGCACAGGGGCCCTGCTTCTTTACCAAGCTGAGTGCCTGGAGAGGAGGGAGCTAGAAGGAAGAGCAGGCAGGGCAGAGAGGGCCCGCTGCGGTTGTCTGAAGTGCTGAGAGGTGGTGGGGAGGGAGTGGGGGTGCTGGCAGGGAAGGAGGAAGGGGGTGCTGGGTCAGGAGGGTGACTGTGGGAAGCTGCAGGGCTCCGCTCCAGCCCATTTAAGGTAGTGCTGACAGTCTTGTATCAGAGGCAGTGTGAGTCTCATCGATTCCCGATCTGCAAGGGTCCCAGAGGACCTGGGAGCCCAGAGTCAATAGGAGTGACCAGCTAGCAGAGTGGACACTTAACTGGGGAACTTCCACCCAGGAGGAAAGCCCCAGCCTCATCAGAACGGAGGCATTGAATCAACCGTGGCTGTTCCCCAAAGCCCCCTCCTGGGGAAGTCCACACGCTAGAGTCCTCTCCTAATATGGGCGCTGGGCCCTTGAGGCTAGGCCAGGAGGCTGAATGGAGGTGAGGCTCCACATTCAAGTCCCACTGCTTCTCTCCTCACCTCTCGCCAACCAGGGCTGGGGGTGTTGGAAGCAGTGGTGTGTGCCAGGATCTCTGGGTGCTGGTGGTGAGAGGGGGTTAGTGGTGATGGGGACAGGTGTTGGGATGCTCAGAGTCGGGGAGGTGAGAGGAGTCAGGAACTATTTGCATTGGAACTTAGCCACAGAGCAGAGGGCCCATAAAGGCCACCTCGGAAGCCATCGCTCTGGGTAGGGTGTGTCTCAGCCATGCCCAACAGCCTGCTCTCAACTCAGAAAGTCCTCTTTGAGCCGGGTGTGGTGGCGCACGCTTGTAATCCCAGCATTCGGGAGGCTGAGACCGGAGGATCCGGGTTCGCGGCCAGCCTCAGCTACCTAGTGAGGCACTCCGCAACTTAGTGAGACTCAGTTTCAAAATAAAGAGTAAAAAATAGGGCTGGGGGTGTAGCTCGAAGGTAGAACGCCTCTGAGTTCAATCCCCAGTACCGCAAAAAAAAAAAAAAAAAAAAAAAGAAAGTCCTCTTTGCTTCGTTCTGGATCTCAGGCCCTTGCCTCCCCTTCCAGTAGAAGAACACACTGGTGCCACACTAAAGCCAAAAGTGTGGGCTCTGGGCTGTTCCTTGAGCATAGCCTTCCTGCCCTCCAGCTGTTTCCTGAGGCCGCCCGAGAGTGCCTGCTAGTGAAGAGGCACCATCTCAGTGGTGTGTGGAAATCTCACAAGGGAAGAAAGGAGACCCAGAGCCGGGACCTCGCTTGACCAAAGTCAAACACAAGTTAAAGGGCAAGAGGCCACTGCTCCTCACATAAGCTTGCCCACTGCTCAGAGCTGCCTTTTCACGGTCAGTCAGTGCCACAGTGCCCCGAAGAGCTGCCTCTGTTTGAACCCTGCAGGGTTCTGCTGCTTCTAGCCACAAAGCCCATGTGCCTCAGTTGCCCCATTTGTGAAGCACATGTGAGACTTACTCAAAGGATTAAATGAATTGATATTTAGAGAATGTTTCGAGTGGCACCTGGCACTAGTGAGCATGGAAGTTGGCAGCCAGCGCTTGGATCGTCCCCTGTTCTGTGCATGAGTTTGTGGGACCCCTTGTGTGGTCCAGTCCCCCGCACTCCCCCACCCCCTCCTGCTGCTCAGCTGGAAAGCCACCTCCCTCCCCGGCTCTGACAGGCCTCAGTATTTGGATAATCTCCTGGCCGCAGGATTGGACTTGACGCACTGTCACATCGCATCAGCGTCTGAGCCACTGCAGCCCTGACAGCGCGGGGCTTGGGGAGGGCGGGGAGGAGGGCGCCCAGCTTCCCAGCTGAGGTCACAGCAACCTGCTGGAGGTGAGGACGATGGAGCAAAGGAAAGGAACGATGCTGAGGGGCCTTCTCGCACACCCCCAGGGGCTGCGCTTGGGGTACCAGTGGCCCTGGGCCAAGTGCAAGGGCCTGGAGAGGGGAACGGCCCTTTAGAGTGCCTCGGGAAGGGGAAAGGAGATCTGGAGCTGCAGAGGTGGCCAAGTGGGGAGCCCAAGGCCAAGGCAGTTCATTAGAGGGGTCTTCACACTCCAGCGTACATGAGGATCACCTGGAGCCTGGTTTTGTTCTTGTTTGACTCGCTCCAGGACCTTTCTGACTGCTCCTAATTGGGTAAGCTAGAAGGTGAGACCCAGAACCTGGCATTTTTTAGTACATTCCCTACTGGAATCTGAGAACCTCCTAATAAGAACTTTGGAGAACCTGCCCTCCCCCTCAGACCCCCAGGGGTTTGGCCCAGTGTGATTGAAGTGCCGCACAATGACCCCCACACTCACTTGGAGGTGACCCTTTGCCCAAAGCCCCTTTCCTGGTGCCCTCTTTGACTTTCCTTCTGTCCCCTCCCCTCTGCTGTCCACACGTACAGGTCTGGGCTCACTACGAGGAGCAGCCTGTGGAGGAGGTGATGCCCGTGCTGGAGGAGAAGGAGCGATCAGCCAGCTACAAGCCAGTGTTTGTAACCGAGATCACTGACGACCTGCACTTCTACGTGCAGGATGTGGAGACTGGTGAGTGTACAGCTCATGGCTCCTGGCACAGCCCAGCCCCAACTTCAGAGGGAGAGGAAGGAACACAGCCCAGGGTCCCAGGCACCTCCCCTGAGGAGCTTACACTGCTGTTGCTGCATCCCCAGTCCCCTGGGCCTGAGGGTCATATCAAGAACCCACAGTGAGCCCTGGAGGGCACACGGGCGTGTGGCGAGGCCGAGCAGGTCTTCTGAGGACGAGTGAGCTAACGGACTTGTCTAGGTGATGCTCTGAGACTCTTAGGTAATGGTTTTGCTCCCAGACACCCCTGGCTGGGCCGGACATGAGGATTTGTAGCCCTCAGAGCCTGTTCAAAGGGAAGAGCAGATTGTCTGCACATGGTCCAGCCCCAGCGGGATGGCTCAGCCCCTCTCCCTCCTGGCTTCCCAAAGCAGGCAGGCAGGGTGGGAGCCTGGGCTCTCTCCGCTGGGGTTTCTCCTTCTCCAGAGGTTAGCACAGCTGGAGTGGTGGCCAGTTTCCATGGCAACAAGCAGGCTCTAGGGAAGTCATCCCCTGCAGTCTGAAGGGGACCTGAAGGACCCTCTCCCCCTCTCCTACCCTCGAGGGCTGTGCACTGTGGCCACGGTCCCCTGGACAGAGACCTCACGCTTCTGGAGGATAGAGGGTACTAGAGACCACTCTGGCAGTAGCTGGCCCAGCTTCCCATCTCACTCACCCTGTGCTCTCCCTCCCCTCTCCGCCACCCTGCTCCAGGAAACAATTTAGTTGAGAGCAGAGGAAAAGGCCCTTAGACCCACCTCTGGCTCCAAGGAGCCAAATCCTGGCAGAGAGGTCAGAGGGGGCTGCAGCTGTCATTAGCACCTTGAATGGGCAGCCCACGGATGGCGGGATGCAGCTCTGCCCCGCTTCCTCCACCCCACCCCCAGACCCACTCCAGATTGCCAACAGCCTTGTCTCAACCACTTCCCCTCTAATGATATTTCCCAGGCAGCTGCTTTTGTGGCAATGTCATTCCGCCAAGGAAAACTTGACCGGTCTGGCCCTGGGCTGGCAATGCTTAGGAAGGGAAAATGCAGGGGAGGGGTAGAAATAGAGCTGATGAGCCTTCGGGATTAGGTTCTCTTGAGGTCAACTGCAGTTCTGGCGGAAGCTGGCCCAGCAATCTTACCTTGGAAATGAACCCAGGAGACGGCCAGCCTCCAGGCCTGGGTTGTGTGGCAAGAAAAAGCCAGTTTTGCAAAGTGATCTAGGGAGGATTAAGAGTTATTGATGAGCCAGGTGTGGTAGCACATGCCTGTAATCCCAGTACTTGGGAGACTGAAGGGAGGATCACAGGTTCAAGGCCACCCTCAGCAATTTAGCAGGACCACTTCAAAATTAAAAGGGCTGGGAGTGTAGCTTGGAAGTGGAATGCCCCTAGGTTCAATCCCAATACCGAAAAGAAAAAAAAAAAGAGCCAGGCAATCAGAGATCTGGGGGCAGGGAAGCTAAAAGTAGACCTTGTCTGGTGTACACTGGTGACAGTGGGCTCTGCCTGGGGAGGACCCACCTTGAATCAGCCCAGGCTCTGAAGTGTCCAGGGGCAAGGCTTGGAGTATTAGCCTTCTTGTGATTGCCCTGCAACAGTGAACCCCACCATATTGTTTCCGGCACTCTAGAAAGCCAGAATACTGAAGGTAATGTTACCTGAGACAGAAAATATGGAAAAAGAACAAAGTAGAGAAAGCCATGTGTTCTTGGCATGTAGGGAGGGTAGGGAGTGTGGTGCTCCATGGCAGACCATCTAGAATTGTGGGCTCCAAGAAGGACCCTGCTGCCCTCAGCCAGCTCCATGAAACCCATGAAAATAAACCCCAGGATCCGCAGGCTCCCTCTTCTGAAGCCTTTCATCTCCTCTTGGGGGGCACCCCGTCACCCTGTCCCCCTTCTCTCACCAAGTCTACTTTTGGGAAGGATCCGAGGAAAACATTGACATAGGCTACAAATGACCAAGCAGGCTCTGCGTAAGGACCTCCCAAAGGACCTTGCCTGTTGGCAGAAGGCAAAGGCCTGTTCCTCTTGCCTTGAAACAAAACAGTACATGAAAAGTAGACCAAGTAAGAGAGAGGCTTCTTAGTTCCTGAGTGAGACTGTCGCGGGCAAGGAGCACTCTACAGAGATTCCACCACTGGGTCAGGGAAGGGCAGCTGCTACCTGAGTCCCCGCGCTCACACCAGGTCGTAGGAAGGCGGGGACTGTGGCTGTGTGCAGCCTGAGAGTGGGCACCTATCCTTGTGTGCATATGCAGAGATCATTTTCAGTACAGTTGAATAATTAAGCACCCTACATGCATTGGGGATTCTCCTAGGCCTTGTGTGAGGAAATAGAAACAAGTGAGCTATGGTCTGTGCCCTGAAGGAGCTCAGAGTGTACTGACAGAAACATAAACACAGACAAGGAACCTACAGGGCTGATGGTGGCAAGTGTAACAAGAAGAAACACGTGTTCTGCACCTGTTACAGTGTGGCCTTCAGCCCTGGAGAGAGGAGCCCCAAGCTTCTGCCACACATCCACAGCCCTGACCCAAGCTTCAAGAGGGAAGGGTCACAAAGGGTCTAAGGCAGAACTAGAATAAGAGCCAGCCAGAAAGGACATAACAGGAGAACCAGGGGAGACTGATGCCTAGCAGAGTGGGGGCAGGGAGGGTGCAGCAGGAATGAACAGAGGAAAAATTGAGGAGACCTCAGATTTCAAAAAACCTGTAGGCAAGCAGCAGGGACACTGATCCAGGGACAGAGTGATAAGGGAAAGACAAGGCAGGGGAGTCCCTGTCCCCAGTTGAGAAGAGGTACAAGGGCGGGAGGTGGGAGCCCAGCCTAGCAGTCCTGCAAGTGCTATTCAGCATACGTCTAGCAAACTGACAAGGGTCAGAGTGGCTCAGTTTAAACAGACTGGGGTTCTGGTCCCTGCTCCCAGAATCCTTTTCCCATCTTTCATGGCTCCAGCTCTGAGGCCCTTTCCTGTCCAGGGTTGTGTGGCACCCATCTGTCATCACCACCCTTGCCCCCCGGAGACTGGACAGAGTGGCTTTAGTCTGTGAGACCTCTGTGGCCCAGGCTAGGAGCTGGACCTTGTGGAACTGGGGTCCTGAGTGATCCATCTCTTACCTTCCCACTCCCTCATCAAAGCCCAGGCACATTCCCAAGAGGCCTACAGCTTAAAAGGTTGTGTGTGCCTGCAAGGTCCCACTGGTGGAGATGAACAGCATGAAGCCTCCTGAGTGGGAGCCACAGAGGGCCGTCCCACGTGGGCTGGGGGCAGAATTTCATATCCTGCTCAGTGCCCAGAGATGAGGCTCCAGAACACGGCATCCAGGTCTCACTGCCTCTTCCTCCCACAGGCACCCAGCTGGAGAAGCTGATGGAGAACATGCGCAATGATATCTCCAGCCACCCCCCTGTCGAGGGCTCCTACGCCCCCCGCCGGGGAGAGTTCTGCATTGCCAAATTTGTAGACGGAGAATGGTAAGCCACCTGGACCAGCATGGAGTCTTAAGCAGGAGGGAGAGCAGGGCTGTCCTCCAGGCATAGGCCACAAAACCTATAGTTCAGCTTCAGGTGCTTCTCTTCAAATATGCTATCCGCTGGTCTTTTGGTGATGGCCTCTGCCACCTCTTCAGGGTGTCCCTCCTATTCATCAAGGGCCCATCTGGGGCCTGCACTTTGGCCTATGGGTCCCCTGGAGTCCATCCAAGCTCTGGAGGACAAAGTGCTATCCCTCCCTCTCTCCTGGGGAGTGCCGTGCAGTGGCTGGCTGGCTGGGACTCACCAGCACAGCCCTCACCCCTCCCGGGAAGAATGATGTCACGGGAGGGAGACAGGCTGGTTCACATTGAGCCCAGACCAGCCGCCTGACCCTCCACCTCTGCTGTCTGGGACATGAGCGACAGCACTCACATGCCGGAAGAAGGTCACTTATGTGTGATCTACCAAGGGTAGGGCCCATGGCCTTCCTCGGGTGACGAAGAGACTTGGATGTGTTCCCTGCTGCGGCCTCCCAGACAGATCTGCCGGCTAATTACAGCTGCTGTTTAGTGCGCTGAGTTTAAACAGCAGACATCAATCCAGTCATTAGTCTTGTTGCTTTATGCCCCAAGGACACATTAATCTGCTCCACATGCTCCCTTCTCCCTCCTCCGCTCCTAGCTCTGCTCTGACTCCATTAGATGGTGTCCACAGTGCCCTGAGGCTGGGCCTCCGTGGAGCCCAGGAACTGCCCTCTGACACGAGGAGCCCTGGGGCAGGAAATGCTGTGTTCCCTGCTAAGGCCCCAGGGAGACCAGCTTCCTCGGGGCTGTGCCTCAAGCTCTGCCCATGATGCCATTGCAGGTACCGCGCCCGAGTGGAGAAAGTCGAGTCTCCTGCCAAAGTGCATGTCTTCTACATCGACTACGGCAATGTGAGTGTTGGGGGCCAGGGGTGGAGGAGCAGGCAAGGGAGGGGCAGTTAAGCACAGTAGTCCCCTAGGTCAAGTGCATCTGATCCCTGGAAGGTCCCCCTGAGCTCACTGACAGAACCATGCACATTTGGGCACCTCTGCTGATGGCGAAACCGGCCAGCCCCCAAGGCCCCAAGGATGAATGCCCACCAAATCCATGCTTCCTCTTCTGCCCACCATCTCTGAAGAACAGGCCTAGGGCCCATGTAGCACATGAAGGCCTTCTGCACCCCACAGCTCCCTGTCCTATGCTATGGTGAATTGGGGTTTTCCTTCTACAGAGCCCAAGCATATCCAAAGCCAGCTGGCTGGGAAGAGACAGTCAAGGGGGACCAGGTGACTAGTACTCTTGAGAGAAAAGGCTCTCAGCCCAGGACTGGGGCTCTGTTGACAGTTCCCAGGAAATTCCCTGTGGTCCTGGCAGCAGGCAGGGAGAGGTTGTAGTTGAGGGACATGGTGCTCCTGAAGTGTGGCTGTGGTCATCAGCTCTCCTCCTGTGCCCTCCCTAAAGAGAGTACTGAGAGTCTACAGCTGGGCCATGCACCCAGCTTGTCACCTGGTAACACACCAAAGAGGAGATCTTGCCAGGCTGGAGTGACCCCACCCACCTGAGCCTGCACCAGAGCCTGCCTGGGCACTGCTGGGCCCAACTTGGTGTGTTCCTCAAGCCCACCACTGGAACACCCCAGTCCTTGGAGTAGTAGTCAAGAAGCCCCACGGAGGGAAGGGCATTGGAAGGAAGTGGAAACAATGAGTAAAGTCCAGATAGCACCATGATTGTTTCAGTGGGAGCCACCAGGTGTGCCAGCACAGGGCCCCTTGTGAGAAGGCAGGAAGGCGTGACTCCCCGCTGGCGTCAGCAGAGCACGCTCTTCCAGGGCCTTGCCAGCTGAGGAAGCCAGTGCTCGTGGCTAAGAGGAATCCAGTTGTGGGGCAAACAGGGAAGGCCTCAAGCTGGAATTCCTAGAGGCCTGGTCATCCTTGAGAACAGGGGGCATCGGGTGTGTGACACTGTTGGCCTGGTGCTTGCTCTGCAGAGAGAGATCCTGCCGTCCACCCGCCTGGGTGCCCTGCCACCTGCCTTCAGCACGCGTGTGCTGCCAGCTCAAGCCACGGAGTATGCCTTCGCCTTCATCCAGGTGCCCCAAGATGTGAGTCCAGACATTTCCCTCCCTCCAACACAGCCTGTCCACTGACACTCAGCCACTGCAGCGGCCCGCACAGGCTGGCTGGGAAAGATAGAAATGATGGTGATTTGTCCCTGGGTGGCAGGATCAGGACATGAGAGTGATTGACTTTGACCATGGAAATTGAGGGAATGTCCCACAGATGTGGGTCCTAGTTCTTGAGAAACAGGAAGACCTGGCGAGCTAGGGCTTGTATGGGCAAAGACTAGGCCACTATAGCTGGGGCCTGGGTACTATGGTCTTGTCTGTGCTGGTTAGCCTTTATTTTCTTTGCCATAGGCGGGATGGCATTTCCAGCTAAAGAGTGAGAGACGTGATCAGATCTGTTTCTGAGTTCGTTCTGATGGCATTGTGGGTGGTGGAGACTGGAAGGAATGGTTGGGAGACAATTGCAGTGGTCCAGGCTAGAAACCACAACACCCACACCAGGGCCAGTCCGGTGGGGGTGAAGAAAAAGGGACCCATTTCAGAGACATGTGGCCATATCAGAGTGAGGGGTAAGGGAGAAGAGAAATAGAAGATGGCACCGGAGCCAGGTGTAGTGGTGTGTACCTGAAACTCCAGTACTTGGGAGGCTGAAACAGGAGGATCTCAGTTCCAGGCCAGTCCACATGATAACTTAACAAGACCCTGTTTCAAAATAAAAAATAATATAGGGCTGGAGGTGTGGTTCAGAGATAGAATGCCCCTGGGTTCAATCCCCAGTAACACACACACACACACACACACACACACACACACACACACAAAGAAAAGTGGTGGTGAATTTCCTACACATAGGAATGTTGCTTTGGGGAAGGAAAAGGAGCAATTTGGGCTGAGGGACCTCCAAGCAGCTATACGGTTTTCAGTATGGAAGAGAAATAAGACCTAGAATTATGGATTTGAGTATTAGAGCCATGGGAATGTACAAGATTGTGCAGAATGGGAGAGTGTACTGCAGGCCTCTGCTGGCTGCATTTTCTTGAAAGTCCATGGACAGGACCAGGGCTCAAATGGCTGCTGTTTAGCTTTCTTGCATCCCTCTCACTAACCTGGCTGTGTGCCTGCTCAGGAGGACGCTCGCACAGACGCGGTGGACAGCGTGGTCCGGGATATCCAGAACACTCAGTGCCTGCTCAACGTGGAACACCTGAGTGCCGGCTGTCCTCATGTCACCCTGCAGTTCGCTGACTCCAAGGGCGACGTGGGGCTGGGGCTGGTGAAGGAGGGGCTGGTCATGGTGGAGGTGCGCAAGGAGAAGCAGTTCCAGAAAGTGGTATGTGATGTGGAATGGGTCCTCCGCCCCCCGCTGTGGGGCGGGCCCCAAGCATGGCCAGCCCCGCCCCATCATCACAGCCGAGGGGACTGGGGACTGCACCCAGATCCAGGGAGGAAGCAGGGATCCACCACCCTGCTGG
This sequence comes from Graphiurus murinus, assembly GCA_004027655.1. Classification (NCBI taxonomy): domain Eukaryota; kingdom Metazoa; phylum Chordata; class Mammalia; order Rodentia; family Gliridae; genus Graphiurus; species Graphiurus murinus. The sequence continues at coordinate 36,258 of PVLC010000650.1, read as the reverse complement.
TCCTGCTGGGGAAAGATAATGGATTTGGGTTTGTTGGGGTTTAAAAAAAAATCTAATTACATCCCAAATTAATTGGCTGCGGGTTTGGCTGAGAATCCATCTGCAAAGTAGAGCGGAAAGTTTCCCTTCGCATATACCCCCAGGTGATAGGCTAGGCCTGTGCCAGGGGCAGCACAGAAAGGGTCAAAGCCTGCCTCTCTGTCTCACCCGGTCACTTTTCTGTAACGTACAACTTCCAAGTACTAGAACCCAGGGCCACCTGGAGGCAGAGTTGCCTAAGAGGCAGCTCGGCAGGGCCCAAAGGGAACATCACAGCAGTCCCCCAGCCTGCTTGGAAAACCCGAGGACTTGGATGCTGGGAACACCGCTGTAAATAAGATAGGGAGATCACCCGTGGGACCTCTCTTCACACAGTGGGTGTGCTCGCTGCCTCTGCTTCACAGGATGAACCACGGGCGGGAGCGGGGGGGGGGGGCAACGACTGGGGTACACCTTGCTCTGTTCCATTATTTAGGTTTGGGCTCTGGATGCTGGGCAGCCCCATACATATCTCAGTCCCTCCCTCACCTCCCACCAAGCACCGGCTAGGTCAAATCAGTGAACCTTCTTAGAGGGCAGGGCTGATGAGAGCTCAGGTTCTTCACACCGCTGCCCCATGGCTAGAACTGAGTGGAGGACAGTGGGTAGCGCCCTGGCCCTCCCCACACTCCCTAGCGACAGGGTGTGGAAACCAGCTTCGCTCACCCTCGGCCCTGGCCCTTGGCTTTCCCTTTCCCAATATGACTGGTTCTGCACATTGATGGCTCTTTGAAAAAGGACACCAGTGTGAACTACTGCTGTGTCTCAAAAGAAGCACAACCCCCTGGTCCTCCCCTGGGAGACCCCCAGTATCCTTAGAGGGCTCCTAGGAGCTTGGCTTATGTTTCCCTGTAGAATTGGAGATCTTAATGTCCCCATATGAAACTACCCATGATGTCTCTGGTACCTAGAGATTCATTTTGCCTCAGTCCCTGAGGTAAACACCTACCGTGTGTTCATTCATTTAATCATTCTCCCAGCAAATATTTATTGAGAAATAGCATCCCTGCCCTGTGGAGCTTACATCCAAAGATGCAGAGACAAAAATAAAAACAAACATGAGTAAATTAAATAGGATGTTAGCAGTTGATAAGTACAGGGGAAAAGAAAAAATGGAAATAAAGGGATCAAGAGTGTGGGATATGATTTTAAATGGGGTCATGTGAGGCTGCACTAAGAAGTTAATAGTAGCTGTGCGCAGTGGTGCACACCTGTAATCCCATTACGTGGGAGGCTAAGACAGGAGGATCATGGTTCAAGGCCAGCCTTAGCAACTTAGAAAGACCCTGTTTCAAAATAAAAAGTAAAAAGGGCTGGGAGTATAGCTCAGAGGTAGAATGCCCCTGGGTTTAGTCCCCAGTACCGAAAGGGCGGGCGGTTGATCTTTTTTTATCAAAGACTTGAAGGGACCAAATAGGTGGCCCGAGATAAGTGATATCCATCACTGAGGTGGAATCGGAGCGAGCATTCCAGGAGTCAAGAAACCCTGGAGACTAGGGGAATGGGGTGCCAGGGTCATTCTGTCTGCTTAGCTATGTGTCCCTGTCCTGACCACTCCCCTTCCTCTCTTGTGCTTCAGATCACAGAATACCTGAACGCCCAGGAGTCGGCCAAGAGCGCCAGGGTGAGTTCTCACTTTGGGCCCCCAGAGGGTGCTGAATTGAGAAGCCTGACCCATGGATTCCAAGGGGTCCCCCATCCCTGACCCACCGTGTTCTGTTTCCTCTCACAGCTGAACCTGTGGCGCTATGGAGACTTCCGAGCCGACGACGCCGACGAGTTTGGCTACAGCCGCTAAGGAGACTGTGCTTGGCCCCCAGCACCGCTCACCCCAGTACCTCTTCCTCCGCCAGGAGGGTGTTTTCCACTCCAGCCCAAGGGGAGGGGAGTAGATTGGGTCCAGCTTTGCTTCAGCATATGGAAACGTCTCGTAGGGTGGCATCGGGCTGGGGTGAAGCCTGAGGCTTGCTGGGGGCAGGCCGCCCTCCTCGGGTGACGGCACTGCCGTCCATAGTCTCTCTCAACTGATTTTGTATTTTTATTTGGGGGTTTGTGGTTTTTTAAAAATTTGTCCTCAAATCAGGAAGAAACATGAAAGACTGTCCTAGTGAAGGGGGTAATCCTGACACCTGAGGCCAGCTGCCAGCTGGCACCCACCTCTCCCCCAGACTACCCTTCTCCAGCTCTGTCCAACTGTTGATTATGTGATTTTTCTGATACATCCATTCTCAAATGCCAGCGTGTCCACATCTGCCCCCTCACCAGCCCACTCTGTATTTAAAGCTTTTGAGGCCCAATAAAATAGTACATGCCGCGTGCAGCCCTTATTGTCACGGTGAAGCCAAGAGCCAGGGGTCTCAGCGGCCCCAGCCAGCAGGAGACAGATTCTTATATCATCCAGATACCTGGCCGCTCCTCCTAAAGGCATAGCCACCTGAGGGGTGCGAGGCAGTTAATAGAGTTCCAAGCAGCTCCTGGAGCGTGGGGGGCACCACGGTGATCATGCCGAAGACCAGGCATCTTCTCTTTTGACTCATCGCACGTAGCGGCCCTCAAGGACCTTAGAGATTTAGATCGAGCAGCCAACAGTGCCCACCCAGACTGTTGCCCCACTGTGAGCATGCCCAGGCGGGGAGGTCCTGCCTGAGCGCCAGCAAGGATCCCACAGGAAATCCGGTGAGGAGCGAGTGGATTGCCCTGACTCTACTGTGGCTGGCACACAGTGGGTTAGGAGCAAGGTCCACTTGTCCTTCAGTGGAGAGGAGAGCTGGAAGGGCAGGCTGCTCTGAGAGGGCCCCCGGCAAGGAGAGCTGGGTGCTCCACGCTGCCTCTCGCTCTCACAGGCTGTCCCCAGAAGTCCACAAGGTGGAGCCGGCCCAGAGCTATGTCTAGTCCATGAAGGAGAAGACCTGCCAGAGAGCAGCCATGTGTGCAGCCAGGAGCCTGTCACGCAGGGAGTGCCCGGAAGACAGCATGGGGGGGTGTGGATCACCAGCCCCTGCTCTTTACCCACCTCGTCCTCATGGCCCTGCCCTCCCAGACACATAACTCCAGAGAAACCTGGCGGCAGGTGTTCCTGGTGGCCCCACGTGACACCCTGCCATTCTGACCTGGGGTGATGCTCCAGCCGCCACACAGCGTTGGTCCTTTGGTCTTGGGAGGGAGTACATGGTAGTCTGGCTGGCCAGCTCCTCTTCCTAAGCCAAGTCCTACCCAAATCCACACTTGCTCTGGCCAGAGTTCTCATGGACTGCCCAAGACTTCTATCTTTACGGAAAAAAAGGCACATGCCTCTTGGCCTCTGGGTGTTCATGTAAGGGGAGAAAGGAGAACATGAAAACCCAAGTTGGGGCAGAGGGGAGACATGGAGTTGGTTCAGCTCCAGTAACCACCACACTTCCCTTCCTCCTGAGCCTCGTGGTTCTGCCTACAGCCCTGCGGGACTGGTCAGAGCAAGTGCTCGTGCTCCTTGAGTCGGTTCCTTTACAGTCCAGTGAACTGCATTTCTGGGACTGCGCACTCGTTGGGGGGCCACCTGTCAGCAGGAGCGTGATGACACGTGTGATCTCTCCATCCCCACTCCTGGAGAAGCTGTCCCGCCCCCTGCAGGCAAACACATTCTCACTGTGGCTTCTCATTTTATTTTTGTCCATGAAGAAGAGAATGCCCATCTCACTAATTTCTCTACCTCCAAGGTGCCCCAGGTAAGGCCAGGAGGTAGGGTGCTGTGTGTTTACAATGAGCACAGTTGGCAGAGGGGCAAGACGCCAGCCCGCTCTTGTGTAAAAGGGTCTGAAATCATCTCCCTGTCTTAACAGTTGCCTTGGTTACCTCTGCACCCAAGGATAAACCCTCCTTAGTTTTCCAATTGAAATTATGCTGGAGCCTTCCCACTTCTTTCCTTTCTCTTGCAAGGCTGGTTTAGACAAAGGTCAGAGCAGTCACCAGGCAGGGAGGCGCTGCTGCTGCTCCTTGTACTGGGTGGGCCCCAGCTTGCTGTTCCCCTCTCCCAGATCAGCTGGGTTCCTGGTGTTTGCCCCAGGCAGGGCTGGGACCAGGGTGGGGCAAGCCACTGCTGAGGGTGCAAAACCAAAGGAGATGTTCAAATGGTGTGTGTGCGCCTGGGCGTTTTCTGACTTTGCCCATGCTTGTTGGGATTGGCACTTACAGGTAGCATCAGAGAGCCCCACAGTTCTTCCACAGGGCCTCCCCAGGCCCTTGCTCCTTGACCTCAGGATCATGGGTTCCACTTCCCTGCCCACCTTCCAGTTGAACAACAAAATCGTCCATCCATCCATCCATCCATCCATCCATCCTTTCATGCCTCTGCCAGACAGGGATTGAGACTTGAAAAAGCACTAAGCACAGCACCAGGTCGTGTGAGTGACAAGGCCACTCCTAGGCGCTCAAGGGGCACGTGGGTGAGGCAGCAGCTGCACAACATGTATAGGCCATGGCAGTGGGCAGTGCCTGGAACTTGCCTGGAACTTGGTGGCTGGGAAGGCATCCCAGAGGAAGAGGGGGAAATTAGGGCTAACAGATGGCAGGGAAGCATTGCTCATCTCTGGGCAGGCTTTGGGAGTTCCCACGTCTCTGAAGGCTGATGCAGCAGAGCTTAGGGTTCGGGGTGGCCACCAGGGAGGTGCTGATGCCGGAGTCTCCTCCCCAGCGAGCCTCATCTTCCCTCTCCCCACTGCTTACAGGACCAGTAGGGAAGGCAGGCGGTGAGAGAAGGGCTGTGTAGCTGCCTCACTTTATTTATTGGTTTGATTATTTCTGTGTCCTGGGGAGAGTCAATGGACCCCTTTTCTTGCATTAGCCCATGTTGGGAAGCAATAGGGAGGGGCTGGAGAGCTGGTGCCTCAAGAGTGGTTATTGATGTCCTAATTACAAGAGGATGCTAATTTAATTTGAACCTAATTACAGTGCACTACCCTGGGTGGCATGTGTTTTAATAATTAACGTCCTTCAGATGCGTAGGAGTGTAATAATATTTACACTAGGTTGGCCAGCAGCCTGGGGAGGCGGGCTGGGGGCCCATACACCACCCTCCCCCCGGACAGCTTGGCTGCTAGCAGGTGGGGAAGATGGCACGTGAGTTTTGGTCGCCTAATATCTTGTCATCCTTCCCAGGGAACATGCTTGGGCCTCATTTTCAACCACTTCCTTGACCCAGCAGGCCACTTGGCTCTGCAGGGTGCCGCGCTAGAACTCTTAAAATCCATCAAGCAGGCAGGCTCTCTGGGCTCCGGCTCCAGCCTGCTCCTCCACACACACAGTACCACACAGGAAGGGCCATTTCTGGCTCCCCTCCCTGCCTGAGCCACCCCAGGGAAGGGTGTGTTTAAGGGGGTGGCTAGGGAGGAGGAAGAAGAGTCACTTGGTCTTGTTCCTTTCCCTTTTTTGGAGGTAACATTTGTAATGAATTAATATTCAAATAAGTACACAAATTTTCAAAAAGTGAATACACCACTCCAAAACCAGCATCACCTGCCCCTACCCAGTCACCGTCAGCCCACGGGTATCCCTCTCTTCTGTCCCAGTTGGTGACTTTTGCCTGTTTCACTCTGCGTTTGTTTGTGCTTTCCAGTTTTGCCTGGTTTTTAAGTGTACTAAATGCAATCTCACAGTACGCATTCCGGGGTGCTGGCTTCTGTCACTCGGCACGTCTGAGATTCATCTGTGCGGCCACGTTAGGTTCCGCATGTGTGTTCTCGCTTCTGCGTGCACCACTGTGTGATACACCACACCTGATTTTCAGGGCTCAGCCATCCACCAGAGCCAGAGCTATGGCAGTGCCTAACTGAGAAATCCAGTTAGCAGCTGGGGTAAGGAGGCGATAGTCCATTGAGAAGGGATAGCAGAGCCAGGCATGGTGGCAGATGCCTGTAATCCCAGTACTCAGGAGGCTGAGATGGGAGGATCACAGGTTTGCAGCCAGCCTCAGCAATTTGTGAGGCTGTTTCAAAATAAATAATAAAAAATCAGGCTGGGGGTGGAGCTCAAAGATAGGATGCCCCTGGATTCAATCCCCAATACCACACAAAATTAATAAAAAATAATATAGGGCTGAGGGTATTGCTCAGAAGTGGAATGCCCCTGGGTTCAATCCCCACTACCAAAAGGGGGAAAGGGGGGGGGCAGCGGATAGCTGGATGACCAGGAAGGCAATTCCATTTTTTTAAAAAACCCAGAACAGTAGGGTTGCTAGTGTGACTCCTGCACCTGGTCTTCCAGAGCTGCCAGAGGTGGAGAAAGGGCTTATCAGCAAGGCTAGGAGCAAAGCAGAAGAACCAGGGGCCAGGCTTGGAGTGTGGCCCAGTGGCAGAGCACTTGCCTAGCATATGCAAGACCCTGTGTTCTACTCCCAACTCTGCAAAAAAAAAAAAAAAAAAAAAAAGCGTTTTGGGAAGAATTTGGAGGCTTACAATGGGCTGAGGAATGTCGATGTCTCCACCAAGAAGTCTCCCTAGGCAAGTGCTCCTCTAAGTGTGGCTGGCAGACCTGTGACATCAGAATCCCCTGGGCTGCTTGTTAAAATGCACCTGCCAAAAATAGTGCCAGCACTATACTGGGAGTGAGGGTGGAGTCGAGGAGCCAAGTCCTCGTCTATCAGAGCAGGAAGACAATGGGTAACGTTTGAAGTTGGTAAAACAAGAACTGACATATTATTTAGCAATAAGATGGTAACCCCCAGAAGATCAAAAGCAGATGATTAAAAGTGGTTGCCTGTAGTTAGCACCACTGGGGCCTGCGAGCGCTATTGAATTTTTTACCCAAAGACAATCATTTCTGATGCTCTTTTTTTTTTTTTAATTCTTTATCACATAAACATGCATGTATCTAGGTTCCACTTCAGACCTACTGCCTTGAGGCCTGTGGGGTGCGGCCTGGGGGTCTGTACTTGAACAGGCTTCCTGGGTGGTCCCGAAGAGTTCTCAGGTTCAAGAATTGGCTATCACTGCCCAGACTCATTTTACAAAATGAGAAATGAGGCAAACTGACTTGCCCCAACTCTCCAGTTTATTAGTGGCAGGTCCAGGAATAGAAAGGTGGTTCTCACCTTAGTGGGTGTTCATGTCAGGAGGCCTGGACCTCACAGACCTGCAGGGTGAGTTGGGGGCCTTGGCGCTGTTGAGGGAAGCAAGGTTATCTCAGTGCAGATGGGGCAACTCTTCCTTCCAGAGTTCACAAGCAAACAGAATACTTCAAACCACAGTGTGTTCACAACACCCTCCATTTGTGCAAAGCCATCGCAGGAACTGATGCAGATAAAACCTCAGCTGCTTTTACTAAAGCCCATCCAACAGCAATGTCTGGGAGTATTTTTCCAGAATGGGATGGGTCTGCCCTGAGCCTTTCAGGCCCTCTGAACATTCAGGCAGCTAGCATTTCCTGAGCTACTAGTTTCAGGCACTGTTCTATGGGCTGAGGAAGAAGAATGATCCCTAGCCTCACAGGGCTTGCAGTCTCCTGAGGAAACAGATCCTGATGATAGAAAAATCCTGATTGACCTAATAGATGTACAAATGCTACGGTATTAGCTTGTCAAATTGACTGCATCCCCTGTGATCCAGCAATTCCCTTCTGGTTCTGGGACCACAGGCTGAACCCTCTCAGAACCCTCAACCAAGAGCCATGCAAGAATGGGCATTGCAACTTTGTTCCTACCAACAAAAAATGGGGAACAACAGACCCAGGAAAGTATGGTCACACAGTGGAATGAACTGTGGCCATGGGAAAATTTAGAAATAATGTTGAGTGAATAAAGCACATCTCAGAGAACTTCAGCTCATATGATACAAATTATCACAAAGTGTAAAATCAAGAAGTGTATTGCTTAGATGTACACTCCTGTTGAGTGAACACAGTCTAAATTGGGATGTCTTTGGAAATGAAAAGGGACACTTAAATCCACTCATTTAGGCCACAAACATAAGCTGGCACTGCCTCGAGTACACTGGGATGTGTGGATACCCTACCCATGGGTAATAAAATGCAAAAAGCAAAGGGGTGGTCACAGACATCACCAGTGGGGCAAGGGCTCTGCGGGTGGGATGAGGAGGGATGTTGGTGAGACATGAGTTCCTGGAAATGGTCTATGTCTAGGGTGGTGGGGCAGGACCATAAACAGTTCTTACATCATTAGGTTTACAGGATGATGTGGGAGCTCAAAGGAGAAAAGACTTTCTGGGTATTAGGTGAGGTAATGGGTTGAGAAATCTCAGGAGGAGTTTTTCATCCTTCCCAGGACTGTGGAAACATTCAAAGATAGAGAGACAACTTCAGTTTACCTAATGAAGAATGGATCTTGAGGGGATGCACCAGGTGAAGCCCTCAGTGGGACTGAGAGATGGTGGGACTCTTGGGGAAGGCTGCCTGTGGCCACACACCCCACTAAGGGCCACAGCTGTCCTCACCAATCATGGGTGCTAACCCACCGAAGTCTCACCTTTTAGGGAAAAACTGTCACAAGGGTGCAGAGAGCTGGTAAGGCCTGCAGGAGCCCCTTGACCTCAAGTCCCTGCTCCTTTCAGGTTGAGTTATGACTCCCAGGAAGCTGCACAGATCTGAATCCTATAGCTGTGGGCTTCTTCAAGTCTGTGCACTTCTGAAATGACCACTCATCTCAAGCCATAAAATACCAGCATCCCAGCCCCTCCCTGACGGCCCCATCCCACAGCGATTACCAGAGCTTTGGCTGTTCTTGGGGCCAGTCTTTTTTAAAAGACATTTTCCCCTGAATTACTCCTAGGGAAGTGATGGAACCTCAGTCTCTAGGGACTTTGCCAGAGCCCCTAAGCTTTGGGCTAGAATTGACTCTGATAGAATGGGTGCCTCAGAGCCTCACCATGCTATTTCAGGACCTTGGACAAGGACAGTAGGAGACGGGTCACTGCAGCCGGCCTGAGGGCCTGGATGTGCAAACCCATGGTCCCAGCTTGCTAGAGTCATTATTCAAAGCCCTGGGCCCAGTCACTGCCCAGGGAACGGGTGCTGTTGATGCAATTCAGAGAGCAGGTGGCCTGAATCTATAGGTGTCATCTGACTCCCTGGGCCTGGCCAATAGGCGGGCCCCTCCCCCCAGGGCTGATCTTGTGCTCCTGCAGCCACCCAAATGCCACAGGTCTGGGCCAGAGCCTATGCCCTTAACATTTTCTGTTCTCAATTGTGTGAAAGGAGAGTCCAAAACTATAGTTAACCCGAATGATACTTCTGTTTGACCTTGGCACATGCTCACACACGCAGCTCAGCCGTGGCCAGGAGTGTCTTTGTAGGGGAGATGACCATTGCAGGGCCCAAGCCCCCATCTCATCCAAGTCGGCCTCTCCATCAGCCCTCTCCAGCCGGTCCTGCAGCCAGTGGTCAGAATCTGCCTTGCTGAGGCTTCAGTGGATAGATAGATGTCGGCCAGGTTAGTCGTGGTGGGCTGAGCTGACGCTGGTGGAGGACTTGGAAATGAGATCTAACAGCTGAACAGCGCAGTGGTTGAGGACATGGCTCTGAAGCCAGGCTGACTGAGGTGTCCCAGCATGCCACGTGCTAGCCAAGGGCCCACACTCAAGCTGTTTCCTCATCTAAACTAAAGACAAAAGGGTAAGGCTGATAATTCAGTGAGACGTTTGTAAGGGCCCTTGCACAAGAAACTGCACAGATTCAGTGTTCAGGGTGCAGCTGAGGGAAGGCAGTGCAGGCAACCTGCCTGTCCCCAGGTCACGGGCACCTGGCCTGAACCCAGCAGGAGTGTGGGCAGCTCAGAAGTACTTGGCAAAGGGAACTAGAGATGATGTTATCAAACCCAAACACGTGGAAGCAGCCTTCTGCTCCAGGGAGCATGGGGGCTCTGAGGCCAGATGGAGCCAAGATCTATATGGGGGCAGGAGGAGGAGGGGTGAGGTCACTTGGCTGAGCCACTGGCCTCACTCAGGAGCCCTGCACACCCAGGGCAGGGACTGGATCTAAGGGGTGGTAGGCAGCTACGGCAGTCAGCCAGTATGGACTGAGCATCTGTCATGTGCCAGGCAGGGTTGAAGGCTGAAGAGACTGCAGCAGACATCAAAGCCCCTGGACCACACGACTAGCAAGAGGGCATTCCCCCACACTGGGCTGTACCACACTCAGCCAGAACCTGCACATGGATACCTTCATAGAGCCTAAAATCTGACTTAGCAGGCAGATGAACTTGGTAGCAGGGGTTGGCCACATGTCTCCCAGCAGCCATTCTCATTAATAGACCTGATAACCTATTACAGAAAATGAATCCTCCCGGCAGGTGTGGCTCTGAAGAAAGCCCTATTGGCTGAGGAGGCAGTGGTGTGGGGAAGGGGTGGTGCTGGGTGCAAGTGTGTGGCAGTGCACCCTGCCCCCAGCAGGAAGCCCCAGGCTGGAGGTGCTGGGACCTGGCCTGCAGGAGAACCACAGTCCTGTCTTGGAGCCATCGTGGGAATTACATGTGCATGCGAGTCCCAGCAGGCACCCAGGCCTCACCGGCTGTGGAAGGGGAAATGGATCTCCAGCTCCTCCAGGGAGCGAGGCTGCACCTGAACTGTGCAGAGGAAGCCCTAAGGCTCAAGCCAAGGGCGCCATGCCAGGCAGGAACTGCCCCCGACATGGGAGCACACCCTTCACCCTCCATGTCCACCAAAACCCTGGGATCTGAGGGCCATACTCAGACACCATAGTGCATGACTACTGGGAGGCGTTCAGTCATGAAGGAGACGTGGTGTGATTGTGGGAAACTGCGCAGAGGCCTGCCCTGATGAGCCATGGACGTGATCTTCACCTGCCCACCGTGAACAGCCAGGGAGGGCGGTTTATGAAGGTTCCCCAAGGACCAGCAGCCCAAACTCTGGGCAGTTTGGTAGAAGCGGGGGCCATGGATGTCCTTAGACACCAGCCTGACTGCCTCGTGTCATCTGGCCTGATCCGCAGAGGTCAGCGCCAGGGGAGACCCAAGGCAAAGATCACACAGTGCCAACAGCTGATCAATTGATAGTGGCTCCCTGGGGTGCTGTGAGAAGGGACTCAAGGTCATCCACAAGGTTGGCTGCAATCAATTATTGATGTCTATCCAGGGCACGGGGAGGGGAGACGGTCATGTGGGTCCCATATATTTGCTGTCCTTGTCTTGGTGCTTTTGTGGACAGCGGGCTCCTGGTTCTGTCAAAGTATAGACAGCATCCTGGCAGTGGGCACAGGCTTCTGCTGGAACAGAGGTTCCAGAAACGGCCTTTGAGGCGGTGGTGCCCAACCTGGTCATCTTCCCTGTTCCTGCTGTATGCCATTTGCCAAGAATGTATTGCAGTTCAGTGAACAGGAGGTGAGTACCTACTCTGTGCTGGGTGGCCACTAAGGACCACAGTGAAGCCACCTAACACCTCTGCAGATATTTGAACCCAGTTAATTCCAGCAAGACTGGTTTTCCTGGGAGGGAGAAGCCTAAGGGCAGGGACAGGGAGTTCTCTAGAAGTAGGAAGAGTTACGGCCTTGAAACCAGAAGTAGCTGAGCTCCTTGGGCGGTGGGCAATTCCTCAAGACCACCCTTCCATTTCCTCCAGTGGCAGTAGGTCTTTGACATCAGCAGGGCCTGGAGCAGCTTCTCACACTTTAACGTGTTTATGAATCATCTGGGGATCTTGACAAAATGCAGATTCTGATCGGTAATCTGTGGCAAGGTTAAGGATCTGCATTTCCAGCAAGGCGCTTTGGGCCGAGGCCCACACTATGAGGAGCTGGCCCCTCTCCACCCCCTTTTCAGTCCACAGCCACCAGTAGGTAAGTAGAGAAGCCCACCAGGCCCCCACAGAAGGGAGTGGGAGACCCGAGTTGAGGCCGGGAGAAAATACAACTTCTCCATAAGGAATCTGAGGGAGGGAAGGAGCCAGCCCCTGGCATGGCTGCAGAATCGCCTATCTAGGAAGGCTGGACTGCTTAGGAACACTTCTTTCCTAGGAGTGCCAGTGCAGAGTGCTGTCAGAGCTACACTTGAGAGTATAGGCTCTTTGGACTATTAGTCCTTGGTATGACAGCGAAAGGTATGTGTGCCCCATGCTGGGCTAAGCACTTCAGCGGGAGCTCTATGAAGGAAGATTTGCCCCATCTTATGAATCCCCTCTAGAAGACAGACCATGTTTTATGAATCTATATATCCCTGTCCCCAGCAGTGTCTGCCAGAAGCAAGTACACAGGATATAATTATGAAGAAATGAATGAAAAACTAAGATGCAGCTCAGTCCAGGCAGCGGGTATTGCATGGGCCCAGACCCAGAGAGGAGGAGAAAGAGCATTTGGTGCCACCCCCCTTCACCTCCCCACCAGACCCAGCCAGGGCTTGGTCTGGGAACCTGTGGGAACTGTATTTCTCCAGGTCGATGCTTCCCTCGTTCTTTTTGGAAAACACTAGATCTATCTGCTGTGCTGAGGGGCAGAGCCCAACCTGGCAAACTTTAGGGCTGGTCAGGTCCCCCTTATCCACATGGCGGTACCCATGGAGAGCTTCCCTGTGCCGGACTCCGTGCCAAACTCATCACAAGCCTGCATCCCACCTTGCTGTGGTCCAGGGTCCTATTCTGGTTCAAGGTCGCAGACTGGGCGGATTCGGATCCCAGCAACCACGCCCATGCTCAGGAGACAGCGCCCCCTAGGGGCCCAGGCCAGGCAGCCGGGTGGAGGTGAATGCCGGTAGTCCCGGCCCTGGTGATAGTGAGAGGCCGAGGAGGGAAGCGGTGAGTGGCAGTTCTTTCAAAGGTACCCGCTGCGGGGTTGCCAGCAGAGGCTCGGGGATCACTGGATGGCTTGTGTAGGAGTTTCTCGGTGCTTCCCATATCATAAATCTGCAGAGCCTCAGCACAGGAAATCATCATCCCCACCCCCACCCAAACCCCATTTTACAGGTGAAGAAAGAACAGAAAAGGGAAAGCGACTTGGCCAAGGTCAGGGCTAGTTAGCTGCAGAGCCAGGCAGGAACCTGGGGTCTGGCCATCAGCACCTGCGCGCCCACGGACCGCCCTATCCCCTCGCACCTAACGAGCGGGACCATGCAACCATTCAGAGGGACTTCAGGTGGCTCTCGCTCCCCGTCCTGCGTGGGCGCCCCGAGTGCTGTGGAGGAGCGCCCCCGAGCCTGGGGCACTAGAGTGGCCGGGACCCTTCCCTCGCAGACACCAAGAGCCCACCTCGGGTCGGAAGTCTGCAGAAGAAGGCAGCAGGTTCCAGGAAGCAGCCACTGCTTCTGGTCCCCTACTAGGTGTGTCTCGGAAGCTCACAGGTAATACTGAGTAGCCTGCTGGACCAACCTGGGCCGTTCAACTTTGGCGCCCGCTCCGGTGAGGGGTCAGCCCCAGGGACGATGCTGGAGGCCAGTGGGTGAGCTCCAGGGCTCAGAGGCCCAGATCTTAGCTGCCTAGTGCTAGAAGCCCATGCTTGGCAAATCCAGCTCCAGAGAGGCCTGTCTCCTCGGGGGTGCAGGATATGACTCCCCAGAAATTCTGTTTTCTCTACCACTCCTCCTCGGGTCTCTGGGGATTTCCCACCACCTGTTCTTTCTCCCTTCAATCCTCCACCACCATCACCCCCCTGGCCTCCCCACCCAGGCCTAGGAACTGGGATACAGCCCGATTGCCCTCAATTTCCGGCTCTCAGTAATCCCCCATCCCACACATGGGTTGAGCTCATGGTTATCAGAGTATGGTTTCCGGGTCAGTGACAGCAGCCATTATTTGCAAGATGCTATCCTATGGCTTTTTTTTTTTTTTTTTTTTTTTGCGGTACTGGGGATTGAACTCAGGGGCATTCTACCTCCGAGCTATACCCCCAGCCCTATTTTTTATTCTTTATTTTGAAACCGAGTCTCACCAAGTTGCGGAGTGCCTCACTAGGTAGCTGAGGCTGGCCGCGAACCCGGATCCTCCGGTCTCAGCCTCCCGAATGCTGGGATTAC
>PVLC010000650.1:0-22141 GCA_004027655.1 Graphiurus murinus | reverse complement strand
TCCTATGGCTTTTGATTGGCAGACAGAGGCCGTCCAGGTTGATCTGGTGCAGATTCAGGAATCCGGAGCTGGAGAGAAGGCTTTAGACCAGACCAGCAGGGAGGTGAATGGCAGCTAAGGGCTCCGCTCTAGGGTGAGGAGAAGCTGCTTAGATTTACTTCTTGCTGTACTCAGCTCTCACCTTCAAAGCTGTAAGGACAAGGAAGAGACTGTCCTCTGTCCCTAAGGGAAAGCAGTCTCTGGGAGGCCAGGGACATCAGGAAACTTGCTCCTTGCGGAGGGGAAGCCATCTAACCGGGCAGCCAACCACTGGGCAGGGCTCTCTGCAGTAGAGAATGCCCATCCAGTGCTCCCTAAGTAGCAGCTTGTGTAAACCTCAGTGTAATCTCAGGGGGCTTGGGAGGGGACCCAGGCAAAGGGAGTCAATGTGGAAAAGGTCAGAGTTTCCACAGGGAAGCTTCATGGAGTGGTGGAGTCCCCATACAGTAAGGGGACAGGGGAGAGGCAGCCTAATAAGGCAGAAGGATCAGGCCAGCAGAGCTTAATACACAGCCTAGAGCCCAGCTTGGCTGCAATTCCAGCAGGCAAGGGCCAGAGAGGTGGGGTTGTCCTGTACTCCAGGTCAGGTGACAGGGGATAGAGCCCCGCCCCTTTCCTGCCCTCCTGGAGGGCTTCAGGTGACTATGAAACCACACCTCTTCTGACCCCAAACTGTAACACGGAACCTGGTATTGTTCGATGGCATTTGGGGATGCCCCAGAACCCTGCCTGCCATTAAGCGATGACCGGTATTTACACCCCAGCCCCACTCTGATCTCAGGGAGAATGCCTCACCATAAATTGGCATGCCATGGCAAACAATTAAAAGAGAAAAATAAACCTCAGTGCAATCTCAGGGTGCTTGGAAATGAGGAATTACAAGGTGGTGGCATGAAAAAATTATATAAAAATCTATTTTTACATCACAATAATGTGCTTTTATACGGGTAGTAATTTCTGGATGTGCAATAAAGTGGTTTTTACATCAGGCAAAATCAGAGTTTATAGGCAATCGGTGCTTTTATCTAGGAAAATATAACTCACCCATCCTCACACCATCCATCCTGCAGGCAGCAGGCCTCATCTCCGGCATCGTCATTACTGGGGAAATAATTATTGCAATTAAAGTGTCAGCCCTCTGGCCCCCCAGGATCTCCGAACCACATCTTCCAGCTACTGTCATTGGCTCCTTCCAAAGCTGGGGCAGGCCACGGGTCTAGAGCGGGGGGAGGTGCGTGCTGTCTATCTCCGTTGGTCCAGGGAGGATCCTGGTGTCCTCAGAAAAAATACGAGACCAGTAAGCACTCACTCCATAAACACCGAGGATCTGCTGTGACACTGCGAGCATCTGGGACCCTGTGCCTCGCTTCAGAAGCTCATAATGCTGTGATAGTCATGAGGATGGAAGGGAGCCACACAGGAGGGGCACACAGGAGGAGCCTGGGGTGGGCGGGGTAAAGTGTGGCGCTGACCTGAGGCCACTGGGGAGGCAACACGTAAGAGAGCGGAAGGTATGAAGACACATGTATCCTGGAGGGCATGACCCAGCCCAGGTGTTTCTGATTGGGGCATCGAGACAGGTGTATCAGAGGACATGGTAGCTGTCCTCATATGCAGAAGGTGAGTGCTGGAACTGTCCTCAAGTATCATCCAGTCCAGCCCATCATTTCATGTATTGCTTTAAACAGCAGACATTGTATCCTCAGCCAAGTCCCAGTGGGAAACAGGTGACACAGTGTATTCAGTAAGGAAAATTCCTGCAGGTGAGTGGGCAGAAATCAACAGCGCTGGCAAGAAACAGGAGCCCTTCCCTCCTGCAGGCCTGAAGGCGCGAGCGGCGGGAACAGTTAATGGGACACTCTGAGAAGAACTGTGTGAAGAAGCCATCAGGCAGGTGACCTGGCCTGCCATCAGTGGAAAGGCTGAAGGAAGAAGGCCCAAGGGGATGAGACACGCGTTTTAATGGCAGAATGGAGACACAGCATTAAATCCCACTTCCCTCTTGATGCTTCCAAAGGCACCACCAACCAGAAGCCGAGATGAGTCCCAGACAGGTCCGCCGGCAGGGAGTCAGCAGGGCGGAGGTCCCACGTTGATGTGCAAACAGAAGACCCCAGCCCTGGCCCAGACTGGGGCTTCCCAGGCAGCCTGGGCAGCTCTTGAAGTGGAACCATCCATCCCTGATGATTCACACGGATACAGGGCAACTTTGTAGGTTTTCTCTGCTTCCGTTTTTGGCTCATCAGAACCTATAGGTGGTGTCAGCTTTGACAGTCTGACTTGAGGACACATCGTGTTTTAGTCAGGGAGCCTGTGCGGCGCGAGGTGGGAAGGAATTCCAGGAGGCAGTGTAGATGGGACGTGAGCCACAGTGGCCGTCCCCGGGGTAAAATGACAACCCCAAGGCAAACAAGGGCTGCAAGCACCCTGCAATCTGCATTTCTGCTCCTCGCACCCGCCGCAAAGCAATCCTTACTGATACTGGTAATGGACAGATGTGAGGACGTCTATGGCACCATTCCTTGAGGTGGTGGGAGATGCAGAGCCCCTCCCTGCAAGACTGGATGGGCAAAATGTGACGGGAGCAAAGCACAGGTGCTGCACGGCAGGCGGAAATCGATGTTCACACCGAACGTGGAAGAGCGCAAAGTGGTGCTGAGTAAAAAAGAGAATGAAATTCAAAGCTCTGAACCAGTCAAACAGAATAAAAATACACGTGCACAGAAACGCGCGCACGCACACACACACACACACACACACACACACACACACACACACAACCAATGCAAAACCAAAACACTTCAGAGAGGAGGGGAGAGGAGACAAATAAGCCAGCCCCTAAATAAAAGTGGAGAGGGTGGAATCAAGACACAGATCAAGGGCCCAGATCAAGGAAGCTTTACTGTGTGTGATCTGGGCAGGCTTGTAACCCTGTTGTTGGCATTTAACATAGGAGGATCCCAAGTCTAAGGCCATCCTCAGCAACTTAGCAAGACCCTCAGCAACTTAGTGAGACCCTGTTTCAAAAATAAAAATTAAAAAGGGGTAAGGGTGTAGCTCACAGGTAGAACACCCCTGGGTTCAATCCCCACTAGCCAAAAATAAAATTGGAAGACACAGTAATAAATAGATCCAGTGGCATGACCTGGGCCTGTCTGAGCTGCTGGTCCACTGAGTCTTGTTCCTGGATGGGTTCCACAAAGGCCTCAGGCCCCACAAGTGCAGGACAACCCTCCCCCCACCCCCACTCCCAGCAGCTTGCAGGTGGCTCAGCAGTGGTGTGTGTGTGTGTGTGTGTGTGTGTGTGTGTGTGTGTGTGTGTGTGTGTGTAAAGGTGCATACACATGTGGGATGAGGTCCAGAACTCTCTCACAAAGAACCTCAAGTCAGAATTGTGTCTCACTGCCTGTTGCAGGAATGAGCAGCCCCGCCCCCCCACACATACAATTGCATTCTCTCCTGCCTGAAAATGCAAAACATACCCCCAGCAGCCCACGGTGTGGGTAGCAGCCTTAGCAGTTTCAGTCATTAACTCCCCAAGCTGGCTTAAATTTGTTTGCAGGATTAGCTCCCTATCACCTGGAAAGCTGAGAAAAGCAGGCCTGAGGGAAGGAGCCGTGCCTGCCAGATCTTGATGGAAGAATGGAGTGTGAATGTGGGGGGAAGGTTTCCCGTGGTGGATACACCAGTGCGGTGGCCTGGGCTTCAGTTAGAAGAGGGCCCCAGATGGAGGCAAGAGAGCTGACGGCAAGCACCTGAGTTGGGGGGAGCTGCCCGGGGCCCCCGAATGCTGGTCCACCTCCCCTCTCTGCCAGGTTGGCAGGCCCGGAGCTGAGGCATCTCAGCGGGGTTCAGGCCTGGATGTCTTCTCAACCTTTGCTTATTCCCTGCCTTCTCAGCGCAGGTGACACATGTTCTGTTTCTTTCATTTAACTCCCCTTCTTCATATTTCTTCACATATTCTGGCCTTCCTGCAGCAAGAGAAGGGGAAGATTGATGTCAACCTCTACTCCGTGCTCAGAGTGCAGACACTGGTTAAACTTCTTATTTGCACCAGAGCTAGGTGAACATCCCAGCGCAGAAGCAGCTCTCTTACAGACAGCTTCTTGCAGCAGCCTCCTGCCCTCCGACCTTGTGCCCTCTAACCTCACTGCCCTCTACCTTGGCACCTGCGGCTCAGGGAGAAAACTAAGAAGCATCTTTACAAGGACCTGGCTATAATGGATTGAATAGTGTCCAAGTCCTGACCCCAACACCTGTGAACACACTTTGTTTGGAAATAAGGTTTTTGTAAATGTGGTGAAGTTGCCGGGCATGGTGGCGCACGCTTGTAATCCCAGCATTTGGGAGGCTGAGACTGGAGGATCCGGGTTCTCGGCCAGCCTCAGCTACTTAGTGAGGCACTCTGCAACTTAGTGAGACCCGGTTTCAAAATATAGAATAAAAAATAGGACTGGGGATGGAGCTCAAGGGTAGACTGCCCCCGAGTTCAATCCCCAGTACCACAAAAAAAAAAAAAAAAAATGTGGTGAAGTTAGCATTTGTCCTGGTCCATTCAGGCTGCTCTAACCAACACACCACAAGCAGGATGGCTTATAAACAATAGAAGTTTACTGCTCACAGATCTGGAGGCTGATGTCCATGATGGAGGTGTGCCAGGTTCGGTGTCCGGGGAGGGCCCCTCTGTGCCTCACAGATGGCATCTCTGTGCTCTATCCTCATGGCAGAAGGCCAGGGAGCTCTCTGGGGTCTCTTGAGGGTCTGCCCTTGTGACCTAATCACCTCTCAAAGACCCCCTCCTTCTAACACTATCATGTTTGGGATGAGTTTTCAACATAGAATTTCCGGAGTGTGGGGCACAAAACATCCAGAGCACAGCAGTACTTAAGTGAGGAAGGATTTCAGGACGAGATCATTCGGGGTTCAGGGTGGGCCCCAAACCCAGTGACCAGTGTCCTCCCAAGGGAAAGGAAAGAGGGATTTGAGGCACTGAGCCACCGGGAAGGAGATCCTGCAAAGACAGCAGACAGAGCAGCAGGAACTAGAGTTATGCTACCATAAGCCAAGGGGCTCCAGGAGCCACTAGAAAGCCAAGGAATTCTCTCCCAGAGCATTCCCTTAAAGGGAGCAGGGCCTGGCTGATTTTGCAGAAAAGGCAACTGAGTCACCAGGCCACCTCGGCTCTCCCTGGGTGTGAAGATCTGCGTCCACAGCCACACCAGCTGGCCTGGAGCCTTCCTCTTGCCTCGTAGTACCAGCCTTCCACAGAGTCCCCAGAGCCAGAGGGCGTGCAGCACAGACCCTGGCCGGGGTCACCCTGCTGCTGTCCCGTGGCCACATCTTGCTGACCCTTAGGCCCGCACCTTCCCCAGGCAATTTCGTGCCCCATAAGATGGGCAGTCAAAAATAACAGACACACAGCAACCTGCCCTGGGCCGGCCGCGGCAGCCAGCAGCTGCTGAGGTGGCTGCCTGGAAAATAAACGAATTCCCAGCCAGGGTGGGGAGAAATAACAGCATCAGCGAGGAGCAAGAATGGTATCCTGGTCTGCAGAGCCCCAGCCAATAAGCGGGCTAAAAATAAGCAGCCTCTCCCACCGCAGCGCGCCCTCCTTCCGCTGACAAGCCGGCCATGTGGCTCCTCGTCCCCTGAGTGGGCTGCATGTCTGCGCAGGTGTCTGTCTGCTCCATGGCCTCCCCTCTAGCCTGGCTAGGGTGGCCGGGGCTGAGAGAAGAGAAAGGTCATGAGGTCTCCCTGACTCCTCGGGGCTCCCTGGGGGCCTGGCTTGGTCATGAAGCCCCAGGCAGCTTGGTGTCAGCACTGAGCACTGGCTGTCAACGGCGAAGGACATGGAGCACCGTGTTGGAGCTGGCACCGGGGCCCATCTGTTTGCACTTGCCGACCATCACCCTGCTGGCTCTCTTCAAACACGTCCATGACCCACAGAGAACAAATCCCAGCGTGGGCCCTGGGTCTCAGGCTCTTCCAAGAGCTTCTGGGGGCATCCCACATGTGGTGCTCGTGCCTCTAAAAGAACAAGATGGTTTAAGAAAAGAAAAAAGCATGTGTGTGCACGTGTGCACACACACACACACACACATACACGAACGCACATGCGTTTTGCATGCACAAAAAGCAAAGAAGGGACATTTTAGCAAGGAATTGGTCAGCAAGGTGCTATGTTTGAATATAGTTTATCTCCCTGGCTCATGCAGGAGTTTAATGCCCAAAGTCTTATGTTAATGGTATTAGAGAGTGGACACTTAATCTGACTATGGTGTTAAGAAATGAGGCCTTTGGGAAGAGATTACATTACATTAGGTCATTAGGGTGAAGCCCCTCTCCCCATTGAATCCTGCTGGGGTTTTTTTGGTACTGGGGATTGAACTCAGGGGATTCTACCTCCGAGCTACATCCCCAACCCTATTTTTATTCTTCATTTTGAAACAGGGTCTCACTAAGTTGTGGAGGGCCTCACTAGGTAGCTGAGGCTAGCCTCGAACCTAGATCCTCCAGTCTCAGCCTCCCAAGTACTGGGAATACAAGCGTGCACCACCATGCCCGGCTCCTGCTGGTTTTATAACACAGAGACACACACACGCTCTCACCATGATATGATGCCGCCCAGGAGGGGCCCTCTCCAGAACCTGGGCCCTGATATTTGGACCTGATACCTCCAGAACCATGTGCCAAAATAAACCTCTTTTCCCTATAAAGGAATGCCTGCCTCAGGTATTTCTTTAGAGTAATAAAACGTTGACTAATAATGAGGGTTCTGCAAAATCCCACCTGGGGTTAGGGATTGGGGCATGGATTTATCTCAATTATGCTGCTATTGATGGAAAAAATTTCAATAATGCCTCTTTTAAAAAAGAATCAGACTGAATTTCAGCCTCACAGAAATATTCCTTTTATTGCTTTTTGGTCACATGCTGCATGACTTCTCTAACAGTAGGGAGGGCTTCTGTCCCCTCCCACACTGGGATCACCTGCCCCGGGGTCCAGCTGGCCCTGGGTTTGCAACATGGCTTACCTAGACAAATGAACAAATGCAGAGTTATTTCCTAACCATCTCTCTGTCTTCGACCTCTTGTCCTTCTCCCCTTAAAGAGCTAGTCAGTCCATTCTGCGGCTTCTCAGACTGCCTGGCCTGCCCCCTTCCCCTCTGGGGCCAGCCTCCTGCTTCCCCCAGCCCACCCAGGCATCCTGTTTCTCAGCAAACGAAACCACCTGCATCCCTCAATGCCCCCCCTCTCTTCATACCCCTGCACCTTGCTAGAGGCGGTTCCCCCTTCTGTAACACCCATTCCGACTTTTTCATCTCTCGAACCCCTACTAATTTTTCAAAGCCCAACTCACATATTACCCCCATCCCCAATGCATCCCTCTCTCTCTGTGTCCCCCTAGCACTTTGGACTGCTCCTGCATTTCTCACTATGCCCAGTTTCTTGGGTACCTTCCCTGCTGGGTGGCTGGTGCTGAAGGTCTGGCTGGGATCAGAGCCAGGCACACAATAGGTTTGTAACAAGTGCACTCAAACTGCCATTGACCCGCAGACCCACGATATAAATGTGTGTTGTTGCAAAGCCACAGAGACTTTGGAAGGTGACTGGTTACCCGGGGTTGTGCTGAGAGTCAACTTAGACAATACGGTTCCCGGAGCCTGGGGTGTGACAGGGCTGAGCATGAAGCATCAGCAGAAGGGTGAGCGAGCAGCTGAGTGCTGGTGTAAGGTGCCGGGTGAGGTTACCCTAGTGTGATAAGACCACCCTGGTTCAAGTCCTGGTTTTGCCACTTGCTACTATGAGTGTGTTCTCTGGGCAAGTTACTCAACCTCTTAGTGACTCATTTCCTTATCTACAAAATAGGCGTGGTAATACAGGAATCTGGCTTACTGAGCTGTTGTAAGAAGCAAGGGAGAAGCCGGGCATGGTGGCACACGCTTGTAATCCCAGCATTTGGGAGGCTGAGACCGGAGGATCCGGGTTTCGCAGCCAGCCTCAGCTACCTAGTGAGGCTCTCCGCAACTTAGTGAGACCCTGTTTCAAAATAAAGAATAAAAAATAGGGCTGGGAGTATAGCTCGGAGGTAGAATGCCCCTGAGTTCAAACCCCAGTACCACAAAAAAAAAAAAAAAAAAAAAAGAAGCAAGGGAGAGCATGCCGAGAGGGTGCCTGGCGCACAGTGGGGCCGGTGAAGGTTTGCTCTGAGTGCTCAGGAATGATGAGGAAGGATTATCATCTTCGGCCCCTCCTCCCCCATCCAGCCTGTCTTCCCCCAGGAGCCTGAGCGTGGCTCCAGCTGTTCTCCACAGAGCAGGGAGAGAAAGTCATATCCCAGAGAGGAAAGGCTCCACAAAGGCGGGGAGTGAGGAGGTAGCAACGGTGACACCTTCGTCTTCCCGACTCTCATGAGTGCTATAGATCATTTCCAGACCCATCAGCTTCCAGAGCTGGGCAAGGGCCTTGAGGTATGCGTAGTCACCTCCTCATTAGTGATGTCAGCAGACAGCCATTTCAACCACTCCCCCAGGAGGCAGGGGGACAGGGGTGGCATAGACTCTGCCTTCTGGAAGCTTCCTCTAGCTGGGGTGACCAGAGAAACATAGGTAATAGCTAAGTAAGTCATAATCTTGTGTACTGACAGGACTCTGGAAGCTGCCCAGCAGAATATCCCACGGGGAAGGAATGCTGGAATCTTCCAGGGAACACTGGGTAAATGGCGGAGAGCGTGGCTGAGGCATCCTGGCTCCTGGGCTGGCTACCACGCCTCTCCAAATGGCCCACTGGTGTGGAAAGCTGTGACTGTCACATTGCCACCAGGGGCTGCAAATGGCCCCCAGACAGAAAGACCCCCTCCTGAGCTGCCACTTCCCAGGGCTCCCGGCCTCCCAAAGCCAGGAAGTGGACTCCTGCAGCCCTCTGGAGTCTCTGGTGGGCTCACAGCCCCGGCCTCCTCCCTCCACTGAGACTCCGGGCGGGGGCATGTTGGGCAGGGAGGGTGCGGCATGGAGGGCTGAGCTCACCTAACTGGCTGGCCCCCAGGCCACCCCTGGGAAATGGGAAACCATGATCTTCCTTCCCAGCGGGCAGAGCAGTGAAAGAGGAAGTCTTGGAGGGGAATTGCAGGGGGGGAAGTGCTTGTGGCAGGTGCTAAGGCAGGTACATTTCTCTTGTCCAAAGAATCCCAGGCACACAGCCTCCAGGTGAAGCAGATGCCCCAGGCTGGTCTGTGTTCTGCACCCCCTGGCCGCACGGAGGTCAGCACAATAATGGCAGCAAACACGGCAGTCACGGTGCTGTGTCCCCTCTAAATGCATCGGGCGCACGCTTGTCTATCCTAGGAAGACCCTGGAAACCAGGAAGATGGATGGCGTGATGCCCCAAGGGTCACTACCCAACGGTCTTCTCCCTACGGTGCTCAATGGAACCCTTCAGAGTGACTTGGGATGAGGGCAGGGGCAAGACCAAGACAGACTCAGAATGGGGACAGAGAGAGAGAGAGACAGACAGACAGACAGACAGAGACAGATAGCAACAGACAGAGAGAGAGACAGAGAGTGAGGAGACAGAGCGAGAGACAGAGAACCACCTCAAGGCAAACTAAATGGACTGAAACCAACAGATGTGCACAGAAAGGAGAGCAAACAAGGGGCCTGGGAAGATACGGCTGGAAGCCAGAGGGAGGCAGTGTGCTCCCTTAAAAATGATTTTAAAGAGCTGGGTGTGGTGGCACACGCTTGTAATCCCAGCATTTGGGAGGCTGAGACCTGAGGATCCGGGTTCGCGGCCAGCCTCAGCTACCTGGTGAGACCCTCCGCAACTTAGTGAGACCCGGTTTCAAAATAAAGAATAAAAAATAGGGCTGGGGGTGTAGCTCGGAGGTAGAATGCCCCTGAGTTCAATCCCCAGTACCACAATAAATAAATAAATAAATAAATAAATAAATAAATAAATGATTTTAAAGGGAAGGGATGAGACGGACCCTAGAGAGAGAGACGGATAGGAAGCAACTCTGCAGCTCCACGCAGGACGGCTGGCCCCAGAGGCCTCGGCTCTCCTGGCTCACAACAGGGGCTCTTGGCTCTCACCCACGTGCAACCAGGCTGGAGGGGAGGCCTGCGACGGTCAATAGGGCCCCCTGCTCATGGTGAGAGGCACCGGGGGCTCCGGGGGCTGGCTGGCAGGGCCTGAGCTGCGGTTCCAGCTGTCACCATGGGTCCCCCCCACCACGGATGCTCTCTGTAGGGACCCGTGGGCCCAGCCTCGTGGGCCGGCTTGAGAGGCATCAGATACCTGGGCAAGAATGTTCCTTCCAGGTGGACAGCTGAAACCAGGGGCCAGGCCCAGCTGTCTCCACCCAGCATGGCTGCCTGCCGGGCCAGGGCCTCCCCACAGGCTGCCAAGGGAAGGCACAGGAGATGGAGGGTGAAGGGTGGCAGGAGGCGGCCCAGCGACAGAGCAGACCCCGACGCTAGCCAGTGTGTCCTGGGACAGTGAGTGGCTGAGGACTGAGGCTATCTGAGGCTTGTTTCGTCCCGGCTGTCCTTTGTTGCTGGCTGTGGCTACGAGCTCAGGGAGCCTCTATTTGGGGCCTCTCCCAGGGGTCACCGTGGGCTTCTGCACAGCATGCTGGCTTCAGGACATGATGCCCAACCCCATACAGGCGTGAAGCCCTGCAGGGTGAGCACTTGTGCCAACCAGCGCAGCAGGAACTGCGTCACCTTGGGAGTCACACAGTCACACACTGTGCACGCCCAGCACCAGGTCCACCCAGGTCCTCGGGGAGGGGACATCGACCCTCTCATGCCATTCAAGCTCCTACTGTGGGAGGAGCACATGGGATATTATCACAGCCACCCCTGGAAAGCAAGTATGCCGCACCAGACTACGCTCACAAGACAAGGTAAGCACTCATGTCCAAATTAGCATGACATGTGTCCCCAGAAGACCTTCCCCCAAGCATACCTGTGTGTCCCAAGGATCCACCATGTCACAGTGTCACGTGGGAAATCACCTTGATGCAATGGTAGCTGCTACACACTAGCAGTCCCAGGGGTCATGCCCAGGACAGTAAGTCTCACAGACCACATGCAAACTGTCATATTATGCAGCTTATTAAACCCATTGAAGACACAGCAAAAGACAAGGGGAAAGAAATGGGTAAGGCAATAACATAGTCTCGGGAGGCTGAGGCAGGAGGATCACAAGATCAAGGCCAGCATAGGTAACTTAGCGACACCCTAGCTCAAAAAAAAAAAAAAAAAAAAAAAAACTAGGGCTGGGGCTAAGTGGTAGAGCACTCTCAGGTTCAACCTCTAGAACCAAAAAAAAAAAAAAAAAAAAAAAATAGTTAACACACAGGCTAGGAGCCATGGGATGTGGGGTACACACATCCTGGGGCGTGATGCCCTCGTGACCCATCTTGGTTGCATCAGCCTTAACATTGTGATGAGGCAGCAAAGAACAGAGTCCGGGAGAACTGGGGGACCCAGCAGAAGAAAGGCAGCTGGAGCCCACAGAGGCTGGCCAACTCCAGCTCTTTCTTTATTTCTTATTTATTTATATTTATTTATTTTGGTGGTACTAGGGATCAGACCCAAAGGCATTCTGCCTCTGGATTGCACTCCCAACTCTTTTTTTTGAAACAGGGTCTCACAAAGTTGTTGAGAATCTCGCTAAGTTGCTGAGGCTGTCCTTGAACTTGTGAACCTCCTGTCTCAGCCTCCCAAGTAGTGGGATAACAAGCGTGTGCCACCATGCCCAGCAGCTATTCTGTTTTTTAAAGATTCAAACCCCAATTGATGCTTTATTTAATTACAGAAGGCATTTTGCACAGTAAGAATTAATAGAAGTTAGCGCCTGGGATATTTTAAGTAAAGAATTGACTAATTTTCTTGAGCATAGGACACCCAGTGGGGCCAGAATGAGTGTCACCAGTGGGTGGCTGATTTAAGATGTCATGAATATTGAGTGTGTTAAGAGCCCCACATATATTTAGTGTGCCATGGATATTTGATACTTTGCTGAGACAGAATCTCACTAAGTTGCCCAGGCTGGCCTCAAACTTGTGATCCTCCTGCCTCAGCCTCCTGACTCGCTGGAACTGCCAGGTATGGGCCACAGCACCTGGCTACCAGTAATGTTCTTGTTTGTGCTCTTCTGGATTCCTGGGTCATGACCTGTGACCATGACTTACACCCTCACTGCAGCCTCAGGCAGGGGTCACTCCTCTCTCCTTTGTCCCTTTTCTGAAACCTGTGACAGGCTTTCCAGCTGCCGCTAGAAGTAGTCATCCTCGCAGCACACAGACCCTAACCTGCTCTGGCACAGCTCACTGTCAGCCTGAGAATGTTCCACATAGAACCTTTTTTTTTTTTTTTGGTACTGGTGATTGAGCCCAGGGACATTCTTCCTCCAAGCTACACTCCCAGCTCTATTTTTTCACTTTTATTTTGAAATAGGGTCTCACTACTTGCTAAGGCTGTCCTCAAACTCCCATTCCCCCCCCCCCAACATTCCCACATTTTTAAGTCCAGTCTTTCCTGGACAACTTCTCTGTACGTATTTAATTTTTAGAGGCCAATATACCTGTGAAATCCTTTTAGGTAAGATTTTTTACCCCATTTTGCAAGTTGGGAACCGAGGATCAGAGAGGGCAATTCCCAGGCTTAAGAACACACTGCAATCTGGTATTAGCGAGGATGTGCAAGTTCAGGGTGCCCTCCCAGGGTCCCCTTCTGACTGAGGTGCCCTCCAGAACTGCTGCTTGGAATTCAGGCAGCCTCTGTGGCTGGGAAAGGGTCTACAGGCCTCGCAGACCCGTGACCTTCAGAAGTCTCTGTTGAGCCCAATACCAGCCACACCCTCCACACTGAGGCTAGACGAGATTCTCATGTCCCTCCTGCTCCGGCAGATGGAAGCTGTGGATCCTTGGCCAGACCACCGGCCCAGGAGCCTCAGGGTGCTCTTCTGAGAGTTGGGAGCCATGCCCGGGAACCAGCGGGGTGGTGGAGACTGAGCGAAGCAAGGAGGGCTGGCACAGGCAGCGGCTCAGTGAACTGCTGGTGTGGTTACTGTTTCCACCTTGGCTCCATCAGAGGTGGAGGTCCCCCACCACCCCTCAGTCTGACCTCGTGAGTCCCAAGGGGACACACATGGGGCACACGGTGGGTCCTCGGGGTTGGGGCTGGCTCCTCCAGGTTGGAACCATTTATTATCTTCCTTTTTTTTTTTTTGCAAGCTGCAATCATTTAACAACCTCCAGAATGAGAAAAGATAGCTAGGAGAGCAAATGTGGAATAGCTTAAATTAAAATATAATTGAAATAAATTAAATTAAACGAGCAACTTTCCGGTGCTCATCTCTCAGGCCAAATCATTGTGCAGCATTTCTAGCTGCCCTGGAGGAGAGGGCCCTGATGGCGCTTCCTGGGGGCTTCCCCAGAGGCCAGCAGTGGAGGTGAGCCCCAGCTCCGCATTGGCCAGCTCTCCCTCCCCAGGCTGCCTCCTGCAATGCCCCCCTAGTGGGGCAGGTCCTGGGGGGAGCACCGAAAGCCAGGGGCCCACAGCTGGCTGGGCCCACTTCCGGCCTCCTTCCGGCTTCCTGCTTCCCCCGAGAGGTCCCTTGAGACCCAGACAGACAATCCCCAGCTCAGGGTCTTTGGCTTGAGGAGGCCCCTCTCTGATTGGCAGCCATGGAGCCAAGAGAACCCACTGGGGTCACAGTGACCTTGGCCCCTTGGGTTTCTAAGGCTGAAATCCCAGCCACCCTGCAGGCCCCAGACCCCCCCCCCCCGCGGCGGCCCCGCCCACCTCAGGCCAAAGCAAATCAGCTTCTAGATGGGGCGGGGCTTCACCTGCTTCTACTTCTTTCACCTGCCCATCAAATTCCCTCTGGCCCCAAGAGTGGAAGACAATGTGCTGCGAGCACAGGATTTCTCCCAAGTCCCAGTTTTGAGTCAGACATTACGATGTCTACCAATGAGTGAAACTGACAGGCCCGGAGGCTCTGCTCCTTTAGACTGGGTCTTCCAGGAGCCCCTGGCGCAGGCCTGGCAGCCCCTGCCTGAGATCAGCCTCCTGGCCCAGCTGCACTCTCCCAAACCCCCGCCCAGGCACTGGAAGGCGGAAAGTCCCCATGTCACAGTGCCACAGATGACCCTGGAGGACCTCAGGCCAAGTGAAATAAACCAGTCATAAGAAACAGATGCTGTGTGGTCCCACTGGTATGAGGTACTTACGGTAGTAAAATTCAGAAGCACAGAAAACCGAACGTACTTACGGTAGTCAAATTCAGAGGCACAGAAAGCCGAACAGTGAAGGCCAAGGGCCAGGTGGCGAGGGGTTGGGGTGTCGTGTTTCCTGGGGACAGGGTTTCAGTTTTGCAAAATGAAAAACTACAGAGATGGATGGTGGTGATGGTTGCACAGCCATGGGAATGTCCTTAATGCCAATGAATTGTGTACTTAAAAATGATTAAGCTAGCCGGGTGTGGTGGTTCATGCCTGTGATCCCAATGCTTGGGAGGTTGAGACAGGAGGATTGCAGGTTCAAAGCCAGCCTCAGCAACTTAGTGAGACCTTCAACAACTCAGTGAGACCCTGTTCCAAAATTAAAAAAAAAAAAAAAAAAAAGGTAGGGGGGTTGGAGTGTAGTTCGAGGTAGAATGCTTTTGGGTTCTATTCCCAGTACCATAAATAAATAAATAAATAAATAAATAAATAAATAAATAAATAAATAAATAAGTAAATTTTATGTCATGTATGCACAATTGGAAAAAAGAAAAAGAAAGAAATGAGAGCATTGACCTCACAAGCCAAGATCTCAGTGAAGATCAGGGATAGGGGCAGGGCTGGCCCTCCTTTCCCTGAAAGAGACGCTGGCCCTGCTCCCCAGCGAGGTGACAACAGAAGTGGTAGATGCCACACTCTGACCACCTGGGTTGTTCCCAATATTGAGGCTGGAAGGAGTCCTGGGAAAGGATCATCCAATGTTTGAATCTTACAGAGGAGAGCCCCTTCCCCAGAGGGATGTGGCTCCTCCAGAGGGGTGATTCTGACCGCCAGGCCCCCAGCTCTGTTTGGGTGACCCGGCAACTAACAAAGTCTAGGGTGGGTCAAGCAAAGCCTTCCGCCAGGCACCGCCCCCCCCTCACCTCTACTCCTCTTCTAAAGGGGTGCCAGTACCCCTTGTCCACTCCCTAGTCTGCAAAGAGGCTGATTAATTAACTAATCCTCGTTAAGGGCTTAGGCAGAGGCTAATGAGCAATAGGCATTCTCATTATTATTTTTAATCAGACTTTGCAATTTTATAGCTCCCATCACCCAGGGCTGTCAAGTGTCTCTGGATGTTAATTAAGCCTGTCAAGGATGGGCTCAGAGGGATAGGAGGAGGCACAGGCGGGGGCTGTGGGAGAGCCCAGGGGTCTTGACATTCCTTGGACCTGGATCCCCTCTTTCCAGGGAGAGGTGGAAGGATGGGGGTGCCTCTGTTGAGCTCCAGAGCCATCTGAGCAGGGACAGAGGAATGGGGTTGGTCACAGGGGTCCCAACTCCCGCCTCTGACTCTGTTTTGATTTTTGAGACAAGGGTCTCACTATGTCACCCAGGCTGTGCTTAAGAGATCCTCCTGCCGCAGCCTCCCTCCTAAGTAGCTGGAACCACAGGTGTCTGCCACTGCTTAACTCTGATCTCCGGCTCTTACTCAGAGACAGGCTTTCTGCATTCAGTTAACCTCACTGAGAGTTTGGGGGAGAGTTTGGAGCTAAAGAACAGGGCTTCTCTCCTTTCCTGTTACTTCCCATCAATGAAGAGCATCCCTCTGTGGAGTGCCCCTTCCCTCTGGTCTTTTTCCTGTATCTCATCAGCTAGCAAGTATATGTTGGAGCATCCTGGATGTATTCAGCCTGGGCCAGGAGCTGGGGATAAATGAGGGGTCCCGGTATGGTCCACACCCCCTGGAGCTCAGAGCCTGGAGTCTTCTGCCAGCCCCCTGTCTCTCTTCCCCCCTCAGCCCTCCCGGGCCCTTGCTCTTCCCTAGGCCCTATGCTGGTGGGGGGGGTTGGGGGGCAGGATGAGCCTGGGGCCATGGGGCACGACACAGGTTGGCCTGACCAGGCTTCTGGCCAGGCTGCAAAGGTTCTGGGGGTATAGGACACACTGGTGACACTGGGGAATCTTGGCAGAGAGAATCTGAGGGATGCATTCTGGAAACCCCAAGCGCTGAGAGAAGCAAGCCCCTGCAGGGTGCCTCAGTAGCTGAGAATGGATCCTTAGAACATGGCACAGTCAAGGTCTCTGGGGACGGCTTCACAGATCTGGCTATGCTTGGATGGAAGCGTCCAGCCTTCCTAGGAAGAGAGATCCGGAAGCAGCCTCTTTAGAAAGATGGCAAAAGGAGTCATTGAACTCCTGAAGCCGGGCGTGGTGGCACATGCTTGTAATCCCAGTACTTGGGAGGCTGAGACAGGAGGATCGAAGGTTTGAAGCCAGCCTCAGTAACCTAGTGAGGCTCGAAGGAACTTAGTGAGACCCTGTTTCCAAATAAAAATATAGAATAGGTCTGGGGGTGTAGCCCAGAGGTAGAAGACCCCTGGGTTCCATCCCCCGTAACACACACACACAAAAAAAAAAAAAAAAAAAAAGAAAGAAAGAAAGAAAGAAAGAAAGAAAGAAAAAGAAAACTCTTGGCGTAAGTGAGAATCATATATGGCTTACTATCAACTAAACACAACTATGCACAACAAACTATGGACAACATACAAATCAGTCTGATATAAAATTGTATTTCTTATGATTGGATGCTGGAATTTATTTCAATTACAAATCAATATTCAGTAGCCCCACGGGCCCATCTGTGGTTGTGCCGTCCAAGGTTTTACTTTCCAATATCAACTACAGTCCAAAAATATTAAGTGGAAAACTCCAAAAATAAATAATTTGTAAGTTTCGACACGTGCACCATTCTGCAGGATCCCTGCTTCATCCTGCCCCGCACGGGAATCATACCTTTCACCCTTCGTAACCACACTGCCCGTTTATCACTTAGTAGCTGACCCTGGTATCAGATCAATGACTGACCTGGTATCTTAGTACTTGTGTTCAAGTAACCCTCAAGACCCAGGGTTCAGTCCCCAGAGCCAGAAAAGAAAAAAAAAAAAAAAAAACTTAAGATTTCATTGACTCCCACCATTTTGCCCCTCCTCTTACCCCTCCCCCATCTCCAAAGGTAGCTACTATTATGATTTTGGCATGGATCCTTCAGATTTTAAAAATATTTCTCTTTTGTGGTACTGGGGATTGAACCCAGAGGCATTCTACCTCTGAGCTACACCCTCAGTCCTATTTTATTCTTGAAACAAGGTCTCACTAAGTTGCGGAGGGCCTCACTAAGTAGCTGAGGCTGGCTGCAAACCTGGATTCTCCTGTGTCTCAGCCTCCCAAATGCTGGAATTACAAGCATGCG
The DNA here is from genome assembly GCA_004027655.1 of Graphiurus murinus. NCBI lineage: Eukaryota > Metazoa > Chordata > Mammalia > Rodentia > Gliridae > Graphiurus > Graphiurus murinus. Next base: position 4,638 of record PVLC010000650.1, on the reverse strand, counting down.
CCACCACGCCCAGCTAAAAAGATATTTTAAAATACATTAAATATACCCACAGAAAACAGATAGTATTTTTTGTGGTGTATGCATTTTGAAAAATATAAATGGTATTACATATATATATATATATATATATATTTTTTTTTTTTTTTTTTTTTTTGGGCGGTACTGGGGATTGAACTCAGGGGCATTCTACCTCCGAGCTACACCCCCAGCCCCATTTTTTATTCTTTATTTTGAAACCGAGTCTCACTAAGTTGCGGAGTCCCTCACTAGGTAGCTGAGACTGGCCGCGAACCCGGATCCTCCGGTCTCAGCCTCCCGAATGCTGGGATTACAAGCGTGCGCCACCACGCCCGGCTGGTATTACATATATTTTTGCAACTGTTTTTTTCACTATGATACTTCTTTTCATCTCTACATACATTGATAGATTTACCCTGGTTCATAACTTTGGGCTGCAACATAGTCTTCTAAAAATATACTGCATTTTATTTATCCATCCCACTATTTTGCTATTTTTAAAAAACTTGCATTCTTGAGTTGCCATCATTTTCTCTGAGTTTCTGTCTCCCGGTCAGCACCACCTGGAGGGTGTAAAGGGGCGCTGCCCAGGTTCCTGTGGGCAAGAGGCTACAGCAGGAGCTGATGACCCTCATGATGTCTGGTGACAGAGGAATTTCTGCCTTCTTGGAATCAGACAACCTTTTCAAATGGGGAGGGACCATCATGGAGCAGCTGGCACAGCACATGAAGATCTGAGGTACAAGCTCTCCTGAGAGTTCCCCAGGGGCTACTCTTCCAATGCACCCACAGTGAAGTTTCTCACACCCTGCTACCACCCCAACGTGGACACGCAGGGTAACATCTGCCTGGACATCTTCAAGGATAGTGTGGTCTGCCCTGTGTGATGTCAGGACCATCCTGCTCTCCACCCAGAGCCTGCTAGGCGAACCCAGCATCCATAGCCATTTGAACACACATGCTGAGCTCTGGAAAAACCCCGCAGCTTTTAAGAAGTACCTGCAAGAAACCTACTCAAGGCAGGTCTCCAGCCAAGGGCCCTGACCGGGCTGCCCACCCTCTTCCTGTGTCATCTTTGTCCTTAGATAACCTGTCCTTTTCTTGATTTCTGTAAAGGACTCTGTATCTTGAGCTGTGGTATTATTGTTTTGCTTCTGTCTTAAGTCTGATTGAGGCCTTGTGATGTATATTAAATAAATACGTTTTGGTTGTTTTTGTAAAAAAAAAAAAAAAAAAAGGAAAAAAGAGCATTCTTGCATACATACACGTGCGAGTGTTTGCTAAGTGCTGACACGGAAGCATAATTGCTAGATTATAGGACATGCTCATTTTCCATTTTGAATAGCTACCATCAAAGCACTCTCCAAAGTGGTTGTACCAATGGCGCCCTCCCCCCAGCAGTTATGAGCATGCCCATTTCCACACACCTCGCTAGCATTAGGATTCATAAAACAAGTTTTTCTTAGCCAGGCATGGTGGTGCACACTCAGAATCCCAATACTTGGGAAGCTGAGACAAGAGGATCCCAGGCTTGGGGCCAGCATGTTGTAACTTAGCCAGACCTTGTTTCAAAATAAAAAATAAAAAGGACTGGAGTGTTGCTCAATGGTAGCACCCTACTGGATCCAGTCCCTAGTACCATGAATGAATGAATGAATAAATAAATAAATAAATATCTTTTTCTTTCTTTCTTTTTTTATTTACTGAGGATTGTACCCAGGGGCATTCTACCTCGAAGTGACACACCCAACCATTTCATCTATTTATTTATTTATTTTTATTTATTTATTTTAAACAGGGTCTCACTAGGTTTCTGACAGTCTTGTTATGTTGCTGAGGTTGTTCTCGAACCTGTCATCCTCTTGTCTCAGCCTCCCAAGTACCGGGATTATAGGCATGCACCATCATGCCTGGTTAAGTTTTTCTTTTTGCCAAGATGATTAAAAATAGTATCTCTTTGGAGTTTTGATTTTCATTTCCTTGATTACTCTGGGGTTGAGCATCTTTTTATATCTTTATTGGCTATTTGTATTTTCTCTTTTGTAAATTACATATATCCATTGCTCATTTGTTTCTTTTAAATCATTTTTCTTTCTTACTATTGATTTGTAGGAGGTCTGTGAATGCTGGATTTTAATTCCTTTTCTGTGGATTTAAAATGTTTGCTGTCAGTCTGTTGATTGCCTTTTAGATCTGTTTATGGTAACCTTCCTATATAAGTTTTAGATTATGCAAAAGTTTCAATTATGATTTGGTTTGTAAACTTTGTGTTTTGTTTAAATAAGATTTCCATACCCCAAAGGGAAAAAAGATAGTCTTCTAAAATTTATTCTAATAATTTAAAAATTCTTCTTTTTTACATTTCATCTTTAATTCAGCAGACATAAACTTTGGTGATAACAAGATGTCCAGAAGGAAAAAAAACTGCGTTTCCCAGTCTTCTTTGAGGAGAGGCTCCCACTGACCTGTCCCTGGCCAAGGAGAGCAAGTGGAAGTCTATAGGGGATTTCTTTCTTTCTTTCTTTTTTTTTTTTTGCAGAACTGGGGATTGAACTCAGGGGTATTCTACCTCTGAGCTATACCCCAGCCCTATTTTTTATTCTTTATTTTGAATAAATAAAGGTCTCACTAAGTTGCGGAGTGCCTCACTAGGTAGCTGAGGCAGGCCACGAACCCAGATCCTCCAGTCTCAGCCTCCCAAATGCTGGGATTACAAGCGTGCACCACCATGCCTGGCTTATAGGGAATTTCTGGGAGAGTTACCTTCCTGGTATAGACACTGCCCCTTCCTCTTTAGCATTTCCCGCTTTCACTGCCTGGAATATGGGTGTGTTGTTACATAAGAATTTCAAAATTAGTTTGTCAAGTTTCAAGGTATAGTTGCTATTTATTCCACTCTTTTCTTACATACTTTGTGTGTGTGTGTGTGTGTGTGTGTGTGTGTGTGTGTGTGTGGTTCTGGGGATTGAACTCAGGGGCATTCTACTTCCGAGCTATACCCCCAGCCCTATTTTCTATTCTTTATTTTGAAACAGGGTCTCACTAAGTTGTGGAGTGCCTCACTAGGTAGCTGAGGCTGGCTGAGAACCCGGATCCTCCAGTCTCAGCCTCCCGAATGCTGGGATTACAAGCGTGTGCCACCACGCCCAGCTATTGCATACTCTTCTGGAACAAATGTGTGTGTGTGTGTGTGTGTGTGTGTGTGTGTGTGTGTGTGTGTGTGTGTTGGTACTGGTGATCAAATCTGAGGCATTCTACCTCCAAGCTACACTCCCAGCCCTATTTTATTTTTGTTTGAAACAGGGTCTTCCTAAGTTGTTGAGGCTATCCTCAAACCTGCAATTCTCTGGAATTAGCCACCCCAGTACTGGGATTAAAGGCATGTGACACCATGCCTTGCTTTAATGATATTTTAAAAGATTTTGTTTGTTTGTTTGTTTGGTTTTCTCCTCAGGAGATTAAAATTAGGCAATTGCTGGCTCACTTTTGCGTGTCATATATGTATCATTTCTCTCTAATTTTTTAAAGTCATTTTATTTCTGTGTTCTTTTGTTTTCTGTTCTCATCTATGTGGTGTCTGTCCTCCTTTCTGTTCTTTAATCTTAAATTCCGAAATGGTTATTATCTCCTCTACTACGGGGACTGGAAGTGAGTCTTACATTTTGGCCATTCTGGCTGCTGTGTGGAGAATCTGGAAACAAGAAAGGAACAGGGAGGCCAGCTGGGAAACTCTTACAAAGGTCCTGGGAAAATGTGGTGGCTTGGACTGGAGGGTTATGATAACCACATGAGAATTAGTGGTTTGGGGATGTATTGTCAAGTATGACTGGCAGAATTTGCTATTAGATTAGATGTAAGATTAGAGAGAGAAAAATTAAGCACAGGACGGATGAGATACTTCTTTCTTCTTCTTCTTTTTTTTTTTCTCTCTCTGTCTTTTCTTTTTATATTTTGAAACAGGGTCCCACAAAGTTGTGGAGGCTGGCCATGAACCTGTGATTCTCCTGTCTCAGCCGCCCAAGTACTGGGATTACGAATGTGTGCCACCATGCTCGTCTTTCTTTCTTTCTTTCTTTCTTTCTTTCTTTCTTTCTTTCTTTCTTTCTTTCTCTCTCCCTCCTCCTCCTCCTCTCCCTCCTCCTCCTCCTCCTCCTCCTCCTCCTCCTTCTCGTTCTCCTTCTCCTTCCCTCCCTCTCTCCTTTCCTTTTTTCTTTTTTTTATGTTACTGGGGATTGGACCTAGGGGCATGCTACCTCTGAGCTAAACCCCCAGCCCTATTTTATTTATTTTGAAACAGTCTCACTAAGTTGCCGAGGCTGGTGTCAAACCTGCAATCCTCCTGTCTCAGCCTCCCTAGTACTGGGATTACAGGTATACACCATTGCATCCCGCTTGAAATGTCTTTTTTTTTTTTTTTCTTTAATGGGAAAGAGTAGCTTTGAGAGGAAAAGTGAAGAGTTTGGCTTAGAATATGTTAGTTTTGGCATTCCTATAGATAAGCAGTTAGAGAAGGCAATTAGATATTTGAGTCTTGATTTAGAGGAAAGGTTGGACTGGGGATATAAATTTGGGAGTACTTAGCATGTAGTACTTATGTCTAGAGACTAGAAGAAATCATCT